>JAVQJF010028769.1:0-108042 GCA_036023855.1 Gadopsis marmoratus | reverse complement strand
TGTTGGGTCTGTAGATATAGAGTTTGCTTGGACTTGCTCTATATTAACAAGTGCTATGAGATAACTTTGTTATGATATAGCGCTATATAAATAAAATTTGATTTGATTTGATTTGATATCAAATTCAAAAAGCGTGTCAAAGGTGCTAGGGTGGGTAGTGGACATAGGAGAGAGGACATGGCATCGACAAGGTTAAGGTTGGGGCACAGTGCGCCAAATAAAACACTGAAAATGGTAGGGAACCACCAAACGGGATTTTGTGAGGGATGTCAGGAAGTGGAGTCGGTCGAGCTCGTAGATTTGAGCTGTAGGAGGCATGGGACAGAGAGGACTTAGGCATGCAGGGATTCACATTGAGAGGCTTACTGAGCACGAGTGAGAGCACAGGTCACGGTGCTGTCACTCGTCATTGCAAAGTGGCCTGCTGTGGTACAGACCTAAATATTTGTGTGGTTGTTTCATGTGCAGAGAGCAACACACACATTGCAGGGACATCTTGCACAGCATATATATGCCACACCTACAACCAAGAAGTACTGTCCCACCCTGGAATAAAAGTCCTTTAAATTCATGGGTGACTGTCAGAAAGCGGGTCAAACTGAGCTCATTTGCTGTGTACTGAGAAATCTACATCTCCAAACTACATCACACTAGAGTTATTACAGTTTCTCTGCCACTCTGTTATGGTACGATGCAACAAAAAGGGCTAGTTTCCCTTAAATCTGATTTAAGCAATTACGCCTTCTCAGTCTTAAGACCACCAAAAATTGCTAATTAAAGAGTTGGTTCACCCGAATTACAAAAAAAAGAAGAACATTTCTCACATACCCCTTGTGGTAAATAGCCATGCAGATAGTGTTGGTTTAATCTGCTGACATTTTGAGATTGCCTACATGTTTCCTACATTTCTGTCTCCTTCTGAATCCAGAATCCAGGAACAATGTTCTCACACACGTCACTGTGAGCAGTTTTCAGTGGAACTGCTTTCTGGGGTAAAAGTCCAAACATCAAATGCTGACAGTGTGTTCTGGTGATTAACTGGAGTATGGGGGACACGTTGTTCCAGGAAAGAGAGTTTACTGCTGTGTAATGCTCTGAAGATGACGCAAATAAAATTACATTCACCTCTATTGTATTGGGGTGGAAGCAGGAACTTCAGTGGCAGATGTCAAAACCTGGTCTAATAAAACCAAAACAATCTTAACGACTGAATAGCACTGGAGAAAATATCTCTGGTTGTAATTTGGGTGAACCAACCCTTTAAAGCTCCTCTATTCTTGATCAATTCCTTGGTTTGTTTTGTGCCTCAATCAAGATTGTACTGTGTGTACATATGCATAAACTCCTTAATTTATCCATGTTCATGAAAACAGAAGTGACTCAGATCATTTTCTTTACTGGATCATGGTGAGCTAAACAAACCCTGTGGTCCTAATTCTAAATTGCAGCATCCAGGCAAAAAAACAGGAGTATTTCACAACATAACAGTTCAGACATGATCGAGAACAACTAATGGCTCAAATTGTTTGCAAATGTTTAACTGTGTAACCCAAGTAGGTGTATACAAATAAGAATATTCTGCAATTTGGGCCATGTTATGGCTAGAGGTGATGGAGAAATTGCAGGGGAGCTCTTGCATAAGTCCATTTTAACATTTATTTTTAACCCTGGGATATGTTCAGAGGGCAACATTTAACCCCTTATATTAAACCCAAAATTTTGCAATTTAGCATCACTGAAATGAGTAAACATCTCTGAGTAAATACATTCAACATCAGTACAATATTTGGCAATTTCCACACAGAAAATAAAATTAAAGCAAGTCAAAGATTATTTACAGAATTGAATGGCAAAAACTCACTGACCCCATTATTTGCTGTACGTCAACAGCAGCAGCAAGACTACAAAACAACATCAGTCTCTGAGAACTGTTCCCCATCATAGCCTGAAATATATAATACTGTTATTCACCTGATACATTTCACGATATGCATGCTAATTTCTATGGAGGACCGTAACTGCTGTACATTTGTATATAATCTGCGTTTTCATGCATGTATTTTCATCAATGGGCAAATTCAGGTAATTTTCAACATTTGAGAACATGTCTGTTCTGTAAAAAAAATATATATATATTCTTCAGTATATAGGAGGTTTTTTTCCTCACACAGAATACAGTTTTCAGGTCTTATTCAGAACTGAACCTCAATACAGGGAACTGCACAGACTATATACGTCTTCCCCAGTGGACAGGGCAACTTCGGCTTTAAAACGTAGAATATGTTTACCTCTTTGTGTGAGAGTCCAAGTTTCATCATCATCAAAGTGTGTGTCCCCTCCCTAACGCTGTCCAGGAGAGTTAGCATGAGTCAAGACTCCCATGCCCCATCAAAACAGTAAAGGTCTGAGCCTAAGCCATGGTTGCATCCACCTGTCTCTGGGCCATATATGGAGTGTATTGAGTGATCCTGTTGATATGTTATAAACTATATGTTATCATGACAATCATCTTTGGGTGATGTTTATGTATTCCACCACCAAAATTATCAACTACGTGACTAAAGTATTGACATCCTCCTACAGTATGTGACTTCCAGTTACCTGTATGTAATCAGCCTTTTCTCCCGTAGGGGTTACCCAAGGAGGTGTCCGTATCGATAACAAGAAGGCAAGCTTAAGTAACTTTATATTCATTGTAATTGCCTCCAGGCCAAAGAAGGCCTGCATGACCTGCAAGCCAGGCTGAAGGAGTTCTTGGTGATGCTTTGCATTGAGGAGTTTTTCATCCCAACATCAGCGTAGAACTGAGAAGGGTGTCCCTGATACCACGAGAAGAAAGACAAAGGCAGAGGAGACAAAGGAGTGCGGCAGTGTTTAATTCCTGTCTACTTAATCTGATTTTTGCAACGACTTTATTTCTCCTGTATTTAGTCCAGACAGTTCCTAGTTGCTACCACTCTAATACTTATGCAGAATATATACCGTATATGCATTACCTCAGCCAGGTCTTTGTCCTCTGGTGAAGACACAGGGCTAAACAACCCAGCCGCACAATCCAAAAAGAGACATTTTGTTCAAACGTTCTCTCCTCTAAATCCACTCTCTTCTTATAAAGACAGGCTTGGCAGCCTGAGGTGTGTATTGTTATGATGAAAGCTCCACTTGTGCATTTCAGTAAATGTTAATACTAGTCCCTATGCCAGAGGGGAAAGGGGAGTAAATGCTGCCCCCTGGGGCCATTTTGCCCTCATACTGAGTAGTTTGTATGCAGTTTTATGCAAGTTGAATTTTGAATGCAAGACTACTTACTTGCAAAGGAGCTTTTCATTATTGGGTATTGCTGCTTACTTAAGTAAATAATTCTATCACTGCCTTGGAGAGCAAAGATTAAACACCTGTGATGTACAAAAGATCGTATTCAGAAACAAAAAAAATGTTTTATTGAGTTCAGATTAATAAGACATATCCTGCTTTTACATATTCAGAGTTACAACATAGTAAAAGTTATGTTAACTCTATCATCCTAAAAAACATTAAGGTACATTTTTTTCAAGTGGTATTTAGAACACTCAATTGAATGTGTATTTAGAATGCACATCTGAGTACAAAAGTTTAATAAAGTCCACAATATTTTAAAAAGAAAGTTACACTTTGCAATTGATATTCACATTGTAAGTCCTCCGTACATAAAATCCTTGCATGTATAAGTTCCATTGTTCCCAAGATGAATGTCAGAGATTTTTATATACAGGTGTACACGTGCGGCAACAATGTAAATCGTAACAATTCAGTCAAATACATAATGTTACACACTTAATATATCGGTTTAGCAACTATAACACTTCTCATTTCAAAGTTCTTCTTAACTATATAAAGGGAGCATTCGCTGTAACTTTCCCACCACTATATCGACATTATCAACATCCTAACCAAGAATTAGCTGAAATGATATTCGCCACCCGGTTTTGTTTGAAGTCATACTGGTAGGATTTTGGTCCACTGAAGAGGAAGATGCTGCCTGTCAACAGAACATACATTCAAAAGGTGAGTTATCGCCTCATGCTGTTTCAACATAAATGAGACAAGAACAAAGTTTAGCTGTAAACTGAAGATTTCTATTTGAGGAACACATTGTTGTAAAACTGGGGGCAAATGGCATTTCCAGATTAAAAGTGTGACCAGTGCGGTTAACCCCAGCCATCTACAATCTATACACAGTAAAAACAAGAAATTACAGCTTCTATTTCTGTTGCATTCTATTTGTGTCCTGCTGCTCGGGTCCACGTTACACAAAGCTCATGAGATTTTCTCTTTTTTCTTTTTCTTTTTACCATGTAACTTGAAGGCAGCGTCAACGCTCCTCGGGATTCCAGGCCAGTCTGTTCGGATGAGTCTGGGGAAGCCGGGGTCCATCCTCCTTCTGCGCTCATCGAACCTGTGGTTGGATCAGTCAAATTAGTTTTTTGTGCCTTTTTCAGTGGGTAACTGTCAGTATTTTTTCTACAGTGCACACAGTGCTCCTCATGAATAATGTTGTTCATCAGGCCAATTCTTTTTTCATACTAAAATGACTTTGTTACTTGGGTACAGACAGTTTGTGACATAGTGTAAACTTCCTTCTGGTAAATGTCTAATATTTTAACAGCCATACAAACTGATTTACTGCCACTGAATGGGCATTATAAGTACAGTGTCGATTTTGATCGGTAGGTTTTCCTGTTGACAATGTTGATGTCTTTTTTTCACATAATAATCATTTTAAATGTGAAGCAAGCTGGCATAAAAAAAAAGTTACCTGTAATAAACCTCTCCTATGAAGAAGACTGTTTTCCCATATTCACTGACATGCACGGCAGCGTCAACCCGGCCGACTCTGGAGGGGAAGCCGTACTCATCGATGGAGCCAGCATGACTTTTCACCTTAAGCTGTTGAACCACCCAGTACTTATGACCTGGAAAAACACAGCTGTGTCACTGCATTTTGGGACACATGGGAAAATCAGCAGCATACCACATGCACTGCCAATCTCAATGAGCCTCTTGCTTGTAGTGCAACACTTAAGTTGCACAAGGCTGTAATTTGGGTGAAACATTGTGCTCTCCTACTGGAAATCCAGCCTTGTCATGCTGACAAAGGCCTAAGTGATGCTTTGCAGACTGCCCATTACTCTACCGGAGAATATGTACGCCACGCCTTTGGCAGGGATGTCATAAGCAGCATCAATGTGAGAACTGATACTCGGTAAATAAGTACTGCTGTGGCTCTCTCTCAGGCGATTCCAGTAAGTTGCCCGTGTTGTTCTCATCCACATGTACCTGGGTTGAAACAACAAGCAGACTCAGTGGCAGCTCCAACATATTGAAGCTCTCTGCAAGCGTCATTTAAAACATATCGTACCTGTTTTTAAAGAAAACGATCTCATTTTCAAACATGACTGCTGCGTCAAATGAAAAGTTGGGGTCACACTTTTTGGGGACTGGTTGGGTTTCCTCTTTTCTTGTGGGTTTTCCTAAGAAACGTTGGAACAGAAGGCATTGTACATTATAGTGCAGTGCACTTACATTTTATTTCCATTTTATGCAAAAAGTCATTTGTAATTTGTTCCTCACCGTACAGTGTTTGGATCCCAAGCATATCATCTTTGGATAGAGAGTACTGTGTACTGCTGTGATGCCTGTAATTAGGGTACATGATAGCAGAGTGGTCTTTTGAATGAGTCAAACCCAGTGAGTGGCCAAGCTCGTGAGCTGCAACGGCAAACAGGCTGTAACCTGAAATACAACAGATGAGCCCTGTTAGTCCGTTTGACGGGTAAATTGACACAGAATTACACTAAAAACTGTCTGTGGGTTTAAAACTTTCAGGAATGTCGCACTTCAGGCCACACCCCAGTGATGATGCGCCTGCAGCACCTGCTGTGACACTGACTGGGGTGTAGTCTGATGTGTAACATATTTAAAGTTTCAATTTACAAAGAGCAGTGCAATAGCTGTTTGCTGGCAATTGTGGTTCAGAATTAGCATTGTTGATGGATGGATGAATGGATGGATGGATGGGAGAAAGGCCTCCTTATGGGGACGGTCATAGACAACACAACTATGCCTTGCTGGGGAGATAAGGGGTCAGAATTGGGTGGCATTACTTTGCGTAACATTGTCAATGTAGATCAATTTTCTACTTGGCCAAGCTTCAGTAAATACCTCTGCTTTGAGATCACCTGGGTCTCCGACTTTTCTTCAGCATGGTCACGTTAACTGAGAGATTTTCCATCATAGTAGTTATTGGGGTGGAGCTCATTTTAAGTATTATATATGTTGTTTAGTAGTTTAATTTTATAACAATGCATCAAATCTTATGTTTAAGTTGATTTTTGTATATACAAAGTAACTAACACTGACATAAATGAAGGGGGGTAAGAAAGTTCTATATTTCCCTCTAATTTAGTGGAGTAGAAGTATGAAGCAGCATAACATGGAAATACTAAGATAAAGTGCCTTAAAAATGTATTTAAATACAGTACTTTCACCACTGAGAATTGATTCACATTTTTAAGGACTTATTTTACTGTGCAAGAAAAATATTGATTAACCTCAACAATGAGTCTAAATCTGCAAAGGTTTGAGATTCTTAGCTTGCTGGATCATCTTTTGTGTTTAAATGCTGCTGTCCAAATTCGGTTGCCTCTCACAGAAACGCAAACATGAATGACAAACCTTGCCTCCCCGCCGTCCATGTTTCATCCTCATCAAAGTGCACGTCTCCTCCCACGCCCCCTCCTGGCTGAAAGGCATGAGCCAGCACACCACTGGGGCCATCAAAGGGAAAGAAATCTCCATGAGCTGCAACAGAAAAGACACTTCTTCACACTATAATTAGACAGGACTTGTAAAAAATCAAATTTGCTTTGTTTGTATATTTTGTGGCATTATTAACCACAAATAGAAACTCTGTTTTGAGTCTATCTTAACCAACATAACAATTGTTCAGATTTACTTCTGCGGGCGAAGGAGACAACTATATCAGCCTTTCCATGGTTAACTTTGATGAACCTCAGTGGTGCTGCATCACTCCACATCTTCAGGGCTGAACGAAAGGACTTCTCCACATCCTCTCTCTTCATGTCCGGAGTGTATTTGGCAATCCTGCATGCCAGTGCCAAAGGTGGACACAAGCATGAGACAGTGGGAACAACAAGTTCCACACCTGCAGCTACAGTAACATATCCTGTGCTTCCAAATGAAATCCACAAATGAATCTATCTACAAGAAAATGGTAATTTTACAATAATACAGCAATCAGTAAAAACAGGAAAATCTATTCATGTTTGACACAAAACATCTCACATGTATGTGATGGTGTGGTTCTTCCATTTAGGCTTTTCGGGGTAAAAGCTGAAGTTTTCTACATCTGGAACGCCACACCTCGGCGCCCTCATCACATCCATGGTGTGAGGGTCAAGACGTCCCGTCTCTCTCAGACCGAAGAAGTTTTGCATTTCTCTGATCTTCTCCTCCGTGGCTGACGTGGACCTGATCCTTCTTCCCGACACTCTGCCTCTGGGGTTCAGGTTGTAAAACCTCCTGAGGTAGCTCTGTTGTTGAAAGGAGTTCAGGTCTGGAGGATTAGGTCTTATGACATGATGTCTAAATTGTATCTGCAAATGATGTTTTATGTTTATTGTCAAGTATGTTACAGTATTGGAATATGTTGTAGTCTATGTTTGTGAGGAGTGTGAGGTTAAAGCTGTTTTAGATGCACTTGTGACTTGTGACTTGTGCACAACGACAAACAGGACTTACGGGATTGTTAATTATTCATATAAATACAGTTTCCTGATGAGGTGAATCATGGGAAAAGTCCGGATGATCCCTCATTGATTCTACTTATTAAATGTACAGCAGACTCTCTCTTCTAACAGCAGAGGGAGGATCAGTGAGAAGTGGCTCAGCTAAAGGAGCTGCAATTTAGATCCAGAGGGCTGCTGTCATATTTTGTTTTTCTCTGTCCATCAGGAAATGCTGAGATAAATCCACCATTTAACAGACATTTTATTAGGATGAGTTCTGCTTCCATTGTTGGTGAGTTCAGATTCTTCAGGTGCTTATAGTTGACAGATATTAAAGCTCTGCATATTTATCTTTTAATTTGCTGTGAAGATCATCTTTCTGTGTCTTTCACAAAGTAGTTTTTTTTCTTTCTTTTAAATCTTTAACTTCAAAAATAAGCATTTGTAAAGTAAGAAACCAATAGTGGAGAATTTGCTTCAGATAATAAATATGAATAGATGGATACACTGGTATTTGTCATGTAGGTAAGACAAGACCTGCATGATGTTGTAGCTGCAGCTTTATAATGGAAGCAAACTGATCAAATAGTAAAAACACAGTAACAAATCATTGCTTGGTTACAGTTTGGAATAGTTTTACGTAGACGTTTCTGCACAATAAAAGTCACATTCATGTTCATGAAACATTTCTAATGGGACATCTATGTCTAATATAAACTATATAAAGACGTCCACCCACCAACCTCAGCCAGCTCCACATCCTCAGGCCTCGGCCACTGATCCGAATCGATGGGTAGAGTCCACAAGATTTCCGCTAACATCAGAGAGCCCAAAACAGGGACGCACAGCCAGAACTCCATGTTTAAAATGCACATTTCCACCAGGCTTCACATTTTTTATATGGGAGTATTCTTGGGGGTTGTTGGGCAATCACACGGCCAAAAAGCGCACAATCCTGGTAGTTACACAGCTGGGTCTACCTGCTCCAATTTTCTAGAGGTTTTGTGGTTAAAACCTCGCAATGAAACGTCTACATATGTGTCTGGGATTTCTGTCTGTAATGGTGAAATATGTGTGTGTAGGCTATTATTATTTAGTATAGAAACCAGAAGCCAAATGTGTTGTTTGTAAATTCTGTGTAGATTCTACTCAGGCACTGCAGCCATTAGTAAACCTAATTTACACTCATCCACCATCATATCTGTATATCAGGCACCACTACAGTGATAGGATAAATTTAAAAAAAGGTAACTAAACAAACCATAAAAGCATTTCCCTGCAGGATACATATAAAAACCACACACATGTATTATCAGGTTTAAATTGTCATTCTTTATTTTGACAAAATATGACAATATTATTGGTATTATATATATTATATATATATATATATATATATATATAATATACCGATAAAGCTCCACTCAAAAGTGAAGAAGCACAGTGGGGTTTGTTTTTGTCTTCTTCGACTTGTTTTCACGTCATTTGTCACATGTTCATGGATTTAAAGTATTTCCACATCCAAGCCAAGAATTTGCTTTCTCAACCCCAACAACATGTTTCTGGGTGTAGTCGTATTTGTAGACTTGTGGTCCGACAAAGAAGTAGATGAAACCTGAGAAGAGAAAAATCAGGAAGCAAACAAAGTGATTCACATATGTAACCTTTGTCCTGTTGTGTTGTCTAGCGTATTTCTGCTGTTTGTTGTTGATGATGATGATGATGATGATGATCTAAAGATCCACTTTTGCTCCTAATTGAAATGACAGTTTATCATAAGAAGGGCTTTAAGTGGTAAAGTGGGTAAATTATACAGTTGAAATCATATAGGGGAATCACATGCTTTGTAACAACTTCACTACGCTCAGCTGATGTTGCATGTGAATTAGCATTCCTGTGCTACTAATAACAATGCAACTTGCGAAAGACCCCCCAAGCTACAGACAGAAGTATACTGCCTGCTAATTCTACACAAGTTTACTGCACTTTCCAAATAACTTTCATATGTATATTACGTGGTTTGTTGTGGAACCTTTTTAGATTTGAGTAAGATTTAAGCAGACAAACAACTTAACTTGCATTGCAAACACACAGTATAGTGGGTATGGGTAATAATAATTACACTGGCTCACCCTCTTTATGAACAGCTGCATTTATTGTGGTGTTGACTCCAGGAAAGTCCTCGCTGATGTTCTTTGGGTAACCGAAATCCATAACCCTTCGGTTCTCATTGTAACTGAAAACGTCATGATATAAACAACGTTTGTCAGAAGACATGACGATCAAAACATTTGTTCACGGTCGCTACTGTTATGGTCACGTCATGAAACCTCAGAGGTCTAATTGAGCCCTTTGCTCTCTGTGTGAGGTCCAAATGACTAAGGAAATCTTTCAGTCAGGTCTGAGTCAACTTTTGTTAATGTGCAAGTTGACCAGCCAGTGCTTTGTGATTTGACTCTATTATGCCACTGCACTGTCATTTAATATAACACAATTTCGAGGTTAACAAAAATACAGTATAGTTTGATTTCATTCAATCTGTGGTGCACACATGTCGATATCTGTTGTGGCAATTTTGCTAATGCATGATGTTGGACTCTGTCAACATAAAGGAAAAAAGATATTCTACAGTGTAAAATGTTTGCTAAAATACCTCAAACGATGGAAATCAGCAAAGCAAAATGCTCTGAGGGTAAGTGCATGCAAAGCAAAGAAGGAATGGTGAGTGCAATCACACGTCATGTCATTGCTGATGCCAATTTGAGTTGTAAGTCTATAAAAGATAATAAGATTGCCGTAACTGATATATGATAGGCATGCTGTTAACTGATTAACAGTTATTGGATTCCTGTTGTTTATTTGTTGCCTTACCTCCAGAAAATATCGTGCATAAAGAAGAGGGTGCGTCCTGTTTTTACTATGTGCACTGCTGCATCAACTTCCCGGACCCAGACGGGAAATCCAAAGTGGCTGAGTGTTCGAGGCCTTCCCTTCACGAGAGAGCCCTTCACTGTCCAGAATATGGATTCTGTTGACACATGGGGGAAAAAATACTATTGACTGATTTGATTGTGTATAGAAACTGGAATCAGATTGAATTGTAGGGATGCAGTGAGATGAAGGGAACCTACGTTGCAGTTTACAGAATCATTAAAGACAATTACCATGAATGAGATAAGCAGTGGATCTGCGAGGCACCCAGAAGGCTGCATCGATGCTGGTTTCAATCCTGGGCATGAAGTTGGTGATGGGACCTTCTTTGATGTCATATTGCTCATTGTGTTTAATCCAGAGATATCTTGTGGGAAAAACATTGTCGGTTGGGTCAAAACAGTTATTGTAGGATACAACTGAAAATTATAATCAAGATCTCTTAATGCAACCTGAGGTGGAAGAGATGTGATGTGATTAAAAAATATGACACATCCAAACCTCATAAACGCATTGATACTATTAACGTTCACTATGTGTTGAATGGTAGCACTTTTACATGTAAACCACCAGATCCTAAAATCAATCTCCCATATGAGACAAAATCATTTAGAGATTTAGACTTACATGTATGTCTACTTATTAACAAAAGTTGTGAATTAAAGAAAGAAAAAGATCATACAGAAAATCATCAATGTACCTTTCTCTGAAAAAGAAGGTGGCATCCCCAAGAGTGGACACTGCATCAAAGGTCACGTCTGGATCACATGTGTTCTGCATGAGTCGAGGGACCAGCGATCCTGCGAGCCAGGGGTTAAAGCTCCAGCCGTACATCGAAAAGTAATTTGGACGACCTCTGACTGGACCTAGCACACATCAGCACACTTCTCAGTAACTCCACTCAGGAGTCCAAAATGTAACTACACTTCATCAATGTTAATGTTTATGCATTATTCTAAATAAATAGAAATCGCTTACTGTAAAGCGCGTTGATATTTGCTACATCTTCTGTGGATAATAGGTTGGCTGGATGGAAGGATTTGTACGTCGGATACATCAGTGACTCTGGGTTTCTGGAGTGCTTCAGGCCCAAAGCATGGCCAAATTCATGTGCAGCTACAACAAACAGATTAAAACCTGCAATAGCAGAAGGAAAATGCATCCCTTTAAATTATAGGGTCTGTCAGGATCATTGTGGGTTGCCAGTGTGATTCAGTTCAGCACCTGTTTCTCCCGCTGTCCAGTGCTCGTCGTCATCAAAGTGCGTGTCCCCTCCGACACCCAACCCTGGGCCGAAAGCATGAGCCAGTGTGCCTCTGGGTCCGTCAAATGGATACATGTCACCGTGTACTTCATAATATAACCCAGGCCAAACATGAAATAGAAACAACAGAGAAAAACGCATCCTTTCATGCCAAAGGAAAATCACAGGCCTCTGTTTGCCTCGTCTAAATAAGTTTGTCGAGTTCAGCAACCAGTGCATGATGACGCTGCCTTGGTAAGCAGTTAAATTGCTACTGAAGAATCCCATGTGTACATTCATGGGGTTGTGTTTTACATAGTACACATCACTGAAAAGTGTATCTTTCCATCTCTGAGCATGACCCCATCTGTTCGGTCTACTTCCAAATATTGTCAATCCCTGTCCTGTCCTGTGTGGAATACAAAGACAAACCCACCCTTGGTCACAAACTCCACCATGATATCAGCGCTGCGGGTGTGAGTCCTGACAAACGTCAGACCGCTGGCTCTGCCCCATACGCTGAAAGCTGACGCAACCAGAGAGTCCACAGTGTTGCGAGGCAAATCCCTGGTGTACCTGCCAATGCTGCAACCGCAGTGAGTACATGTCATGTTGTTGGTTAACATAAAGATCAAGACACAGTATCCCCTAAATATGAATAAACTGTAAATCTCATGAAGCTGATAGCGCAACATTCTACCACAGCCTTTGGACAATAACTCTTACACTTTAAAAACAATGACAACAGCTGCCATTCTTAGTTTAAGTATACCTTTGCTCTGCATGTGATCCAGCAGGCAAAGCTCAAACAGAACTCGCAAAGAACTGGATAAAGACGTTTCAGACAGTGTTACATAAGTTCAAGCATGTATGGTGAACTTGGCATTTTAACAAGCCCACAGTAACTCTCAGAGGTGGGAGTCCCAAACCCAAAAAATCTGTTAACCATAATTATTTGTGACAGTTCCCTTTGTCTGCCAAAGGTTTCATTGCCTGCTGCCTCAAAATCTTCCCCAAGTATTGGCGGGGTTTGCATTTTAGAGACAACTAGACTGTTGCATTTTTTGCAAGTTCAGGCTAGGTCAGAAATGCGTCTTCCATGTACAGATATATCTTCCAGAATGTACTTCTCCACTTTAAAACTAATAAGAGTGATGGCATCTTGATCAATAAACATCATTACAGACCACACAGATACCTGTAGGTGATGACATTCTTGTTCCATCGTGTCCCCTGCATGTGGCTGTATTCCTCCACATCGGGAACGCCACATCGAGGGCTACTCATCACCTCCAGGGTGTCTGAGTCCAGCATGCCTGTTGCGTTGAGCCCAAAGAACATCTGCATGTCTTTCACCTTGGAGGTGAAGGAGGGTCCGCTACGCTTCATGCGCCCCAGAGGCTCTTTTTGCAGGTTGTAGTATTGCTGAAGGTATTCCTGTGAGTAGATTTGAGATCCATATCAGATATCGTGTTGCACTGAAAAGTCGGGAAAATTAACTGCTCTTGCACAGCTCACCCAATGCCAAGGTAGAAAGCTGTATTCCATTTGTGTGTGGACTCCATATTTGCAGCATGCATTGTAGCCAATTACACATTATTAACAAAATTTGTAGCATCCGTCAACTTCTACACAAACATATTAATCTACACCCTTGGGTGATCGGATTTACAGCATCAACTGTCACCTACAACTAAAATCCTTATGCACAAATCCAATACACAACAATGAACTGACTAAAGACTTTCCAAGCAACGTTGGTAAATTCCCATGCAGATTGCTTCTCCAAACAATTCCTTTCAAAGAGAAACAAGAGTACATTTCTGAAAGGAAAGTAGGGAGAGAGAGAAATGAGGATCCTGAAAGAATCTGCTAAAGCATGCAATAATACAGGTACGAGGAACATCCACCCACACAAAAACAAAAGAAATAAAAACATGATCTCAACATCCCACACACATGCCAGAACTGACCCTTGCAAATTCAACAGAAACACTTTCAAATGGTCAGATTTTTGGCATTGTCCAAGAGCTAAAGTCACATGCAGTCCAAGCTCAAACATCTATAACACAGCTTATGCAATTAAATGCACTTACAGTGGCCAGCTTCAAGGCAGCCTGTGGTTCTGTGGAAGGAGAGCTCTCTCCCTCCGGCATAAATGGGGGCACCGCAAAACACGGACCGGGCACAAGCAAGACCAAGGCACAGCAAGAGAGCAGCATGACATGCATTTCAAAGACTTAACTCTACATGAATTGTAGTGGCCTAGTTTAAACACATGGGGATGGAGGTTCTGGTTAATGAGAAAGCCTTTTAAATGGTTATTGTGACTCATACCACTTGCAAATCCGAGGGAAGCCTCAGTCAGTACTTTGGAATTAGGGAGGGGTTTGCAGAGAGCCAAGGACAGCAAAAAGAGAAAAAGAATGAAATGACATTTGACCATTTTCTTGTTTGCTCCAACGACTATTGAAATGGATAACTTATTCAGTGTATGGTTTCAATTTCAACATCTTTTTCAAATTCAGTGCAAACGTAGGACTGAGGTCAGTTGTTTTGATTATGGTTAAAGTGAATTTAAAATTTAAATTGGGAGTTTAAAGAGTGCAGTGGGCTGACTCACACATAATCCTGAACCAGTGATGAAACTGCAACATGAGGCCACATACAGCATAGAAAAGCATACTTTCTGCAAAATGTGCTCATTACTGTGACCTTGAGTAAATTCGGCATAAACATGTTCACATTTCCACCATCAAAAAGCAAGCAGCTCTGATGTTGATGCAGAGCTCCTGTAGAGGGAGCCCCACACCGATGTAACACCGTGAGCTGGTTGGCACTGCTCGGTCCCGTGCGTTCTGCAAGGGCACCCGAAACAACACCACCAAAGCTCATTCTTGTCCCGTTTAAGCAGCAAATGCATGTAAGACCTCTCAGAGAGAGCGTTTGCTTAAAGGGAGCTGAAATTGCAGGGGTGGATTTAAGGCCTTCGAAAAAGAAAATGGCCCCCAGCCAGGCCACTTAGGCTGGCAAAGGTGATGCCGCGGTAAATCCAGACTACAATTACGGTTGATTGGTCATTGTGGAGCTTTATGGGACCAACAGCGTTCCTCTGTGGGGCAACATGAGCTACGTTTTCCCAAGTATGCCACGCTCTTTTGCAGAAAGACTAGTGGAATTTGTGTCGCTCTGGTTTTGATGTCGGAGCACAGACGAGGTAAAGAAGTCATTTTTGTGCTGACTGAGAGTGTAGTTTGGAGCTGCAAGGTTGCAAGTTGGGAGAGACTGCTATGGCATTTAAACCAGTAGAAACATCTCTGTTTTGCCCCAAAGATACACTTTCACTTTGACATGGTGCCAGAGATGTTACATATCAGAACACGTAGCTGGGTGAACAATACGTTTTTTATCTGTAATAAGAAAAACTTTTTCTGTGTTTTTCTACTTTATGCAGTACTTCAAGACATCAAAGTACTAAAAATGACTAAAGGAACGACTGAGAGACAGTATTACATGACAAAGCTTTCAACAGATGAGTTTATTAAAAATGCAGACCAAGGAATGCAGATTTTTTTAACAATATTCAAACTAGCCAACATCAGAAATATATCCACTTCATTCAGGAAACGTCCGTCTCGACCCTCCTCAAACCTGAACATTCATTCTTTCATCTTGCCCTGTCCCAAAGAATCACACCATGCTCTGAATATTCTCCAAAATGTCCTCACTTCTCTTCTGAATTTTAATAATAATAATAATAATAATAATTGGACCCTGAGGTCGTTTAATGGTCAATCATGATACACATACACACACGTGCAGAGAATGCTCAAACACACACATACAATTGCATTGTGGTCTTTTAAAGCATATCACTTTAGTATTTATATTGAAAATAAACCAATGCAGTTTCGTTTTGAAATGCCATATCCATTATGTGAAATAAACACCCTAACAAAACGACTGAACAAGACGGAAACAAATGATGGCAACTTTAAAGCATCACTATGTATAGAATTTCAAATATCTGACTTTGGCTCCCCCTAGTGGTAGTATCACTGTGGCGGACTGCAATGCACAGTGCAACCTCCCTGCACATCCACGCTGAGATGAAAAAATGTCAACATGAAAAACTTATGGAAATAAATTGAAAGAATCTAATCACATACGTCCTCTGTTCACGGGGGCTTTAAAACCAGTTTATAATTCTAAAGAATATATTTTCTATGCAGCAATACACTTTGACAGTGATGACTACATGATGAGAGCCAGAAAGGGCCTGTAAACTTGTTAGTGTACTTGAACTTCATTGCACAATCTGAAGCGAAGACATGTCACAGTCTGTTCAAGCAAACAACTAAATGTGCTCACCATCAATACAAAATGGTCCAAAAGCAGCATGAGACTAGATAACAAATCGGGAAAACATAAAATGTGGTTTTACATGCTCTACTGTGTATATACTGTGTATATATACTGTGTATATATTGTGCTCTATTTATTTAAATCTAACCTCTGTTGATTTTTAACACTTCACAATCAGATTGTGGCAACACTGGAGGACCAGAGCCATGAGATTGTGTGCTCCTACTCCAAAACGGTCTCCTGCTAGAGTGTCTGTTGCCCTCCTGCGGTATCTGCATGCACTGCATGTTGCTGAGTGTGCCCGACCTTACGCCACAGCAGTCACTGTGGTTTGAATCTTAGCCGTTGTTTAGAAATTGCAGTCGCTTAGCATTTTATTTCAAGCCCTTTTTGGTGTTTTATTTCTAGACTTGTGATGTATGGAGATAAAATAAGAGTTTCAATAGTGTACTGTATTATTTTTTATGTTGCTGGCATCCCTGTAATCTAAATCCTACTTTTACTGTAACGTATAGCTAATTCATATTGTGACTCACTATGTCTATTGTCATTATATTACATTACATTTATTTGGTGCTTTTGTCCAAAAATACTTTCAAAAAGTGTTCCATACTTTTATTAGCCATAATGCTATCATGGTAGTGTAATTCTGTAATACATTGAAGTGAAAGTAAAGTAAGTAATCATAAACAATTTTCACTCAGTCTGTTGCCAGCAAGTGTGTTGATACAGTATGTCAAGCTGTGCTTTATGGCTTTAAAGGTCAATGAGTATTCTGCCTCATCTTTACCTTTACCTCACAGCAAAAACAGCAATTCAAAAAAGACCACGCTTGGCCTCTCCCGGTCATCTACCTTACAAAATATGCAACTGTTTTGCAGTAAAACCGATTTACATAATTAAACTGTGGAAACATCCATGTGAAACTAAACCAGCACCTTATGTGAAATGAAAGGAGGATGCATCCTGGTTTTTCACAGTAGGTCTGCCTATTGGTGCACGTCCTGCATCAGTTTTCCACTGACAGCAGGGAAGTGGTTGATTTCATCCCACCTCATGTCAGCCCTGACATGATGAGTGTCGTTCCTGCAAGTTGCGAAAGCAGTGGGCTAGTCCACCAAATCAATTCCAAGCATTAGCATTACAATAACAAAACGAAAAAGGATTTATCGTAAAATGGGTCAGATGTCACCAAAGTGCTGATCCGTCCTGAGAAGGCTTAAAGAGGGTCGGAAAAAGGAATGAGGGCAACAAACCACCAAGTAACATAGTCATGCGACCAAAGCCTGCGAATGACACAAGCTACAGCGGCATCGACCACTTCCCTGTTGTGTCAGAGAAAGGTTGAGGCAGGATGATGAGGGACCAGATGAGAGAAGATGAACGTTACATTTCAAGTAGCCAGTTGCCAGTTTGCCATGAACGAACAGCTCCTAGTCTCCACCTCTGGATTTCTCTCTTCACAAGAAAGTACAGTCGATGTAAAAACATTGCATGTAAAAGCAATGCAAGTTGCCGTAACATCTGCAAATAAAAGCCGAAACACTTCGTTTGCTGCAATCATCTAGGATATCCAATGTAAAACCAGATGTTTTTGGATATTGGTTAGCAATACACAACACATCTGTCCAGGTATAAGCACGCAATTTGATGCCTGCTGAAAAAAAGTGAAGCTGAGGTTGATAATGTAAAGCTGAGCCTCACAGGCTGAGTCTGAAATGTCCGAAAACACTCGGTACAGAGAGAATAAACAGCATCAGTTTTTCTCTGGCCCCACCATCCAGAAATAATTAAACGTTTTTTGTTACCCCGCTAGTGGTAACAATTAATTTTTCCATACAACATCTGGCAATTTTAGTTTCTGCTATGAAATGAGTGTTTCAGCCTCACTCAGTACTGCCTTTGAATGTAACAGGTGGACCACAACAATGTTTCCATAATTTTGTGTGTGTGCGTGTTGGAGCCCATTTTAAAATAACAGCAAAAATCCCCCTTGCTGCCAACTTCCCCTGGCGTGAGTCAGGAGCCCTCTGTTAACCACCGTCTAAGCAATGATGTTGTTACTTCAAGACTATTTGTCTCCACAGGATGCTGTGTTTGGACACGATGTTTGTTGCACATTATACATGATACCACTAATGGGAGGCAGATGAACAAGACCTTTTCTGTGATGTTTGCATAGTCCCCTTAAAATTCTTAATATAAAGTATGATATACAATAATTGCCATTTCACTTTTCTGTTTTTTAAAGAGTGACAAGTGACACCAACTATTTGTAATCTGGACTTCTTAATGTAGTGCGTCAAGCTGAATGACTATCTTGGCTCCAAACACTCGACGTACAGTCTCATACTTAGCCAAACATTGTCATTACAAGACATTTTCCAAATGTGCGTTGATAATGACTGGAATTGTGACACGGTCAGATCTTTGTTTCACACCACCTCATTGTGGTCAGTGCAGCAAAGAATTCTTCGACTGCTTAACTCTAAAAAAAAAACAAAGAGTGCGTTCTGTATCCAAATAGGAATTGATCACAGAATGGCACTATGGGAATGATTTGATTTAGGAAAGTGGAAACTATTTCAAAATGTACAATTCTTGTGGTCATTTGTTGGGCTGTTTCCATTATGTAGAAGTTAAGGAATTCCATTGTTGTGGCAGGAGTAAAAAATGATATACCTTTGTTGTCTCACACAGATGCTGATGTAGTAGAAGCAGTAATAGGCCTCATGTCTTTACCTGCGTTGACTCCAGAAACCTACAGATACTTGTACTGTTCTATATTTTCATTATGATTTCCATATTGTCTGTCTCAAGGTCTTTTATCTGCTGCTTAACTGTCTGCAGTAATAAGTGTTGATTCAGAGTTGAATATTTCATTGTAATATAAAATCTTGGGGGGACTACAAGGGACTACAATTCCTCCTAAGGGAGAAAACTAGGATCATTTACGTGTTTAATTAGTCATTTGTAACCTTGTAATCTGAATCATACTGTATGTGGCAACACAGGAAAACACCTAAATTAGGAAAAGCTGATTTTATTAGCAAACCAAACCCACGCAGAACATTTGTTCACATCGAAGCAGCTCATTGCTTGTCACTACAAGAGTGTTCACATTATGTCGAATACAGTCATTCAAAAGGTAATGTCATGAGGGACATGTAAATCACATGTTTTACATTTAAATCTCGTGTTTTTGTCATCTCTTTTTTTATTTTGACGTGTTTGTTAGTCACATATCCTAAAACGGGCTTGACCCAAAATAACAAGACACATAATGACTATCATGAGACCAGCGGCAGCATGAAGGTCCCTATTTGCAATGTAGGCTCTAGGGCAATTATTTTTGTTTTCTTATTTTCCAACTGAGGAATATGTATTGGTAATAACTAATGATGTGACATCCTTATTATAGGAAAGTTCTGCCACCATCCCTGACAAAACACACACGTTATTCTTTAAAACATGAAAGAAAGAAACAAAGAAAGAAAAGTGGATCATTGTGCCTCATAGACATTTTTAATTAATCAATTGGCAAACTGCTGCTAGATGGGCTCCAAGGAGTATCTCAAACCACAGTTGCTGTAGTTTTACTGATACAAGCACATTCTCAACAAACAAAGGAGGAAGTGGCTAGGTGCTTTTACATGAATCACTGGGATCCTTTGAAAAAAAATTGGACTCAAAACAGTATAAATACCCTGCAGAGCTTCATGACCCCAATGACTGGCCAGGACAACACAGTGATACAATGATAGCTTTGCTGCTGCTGGCGCTGGTCGCTCACTCCTTTGCTCTGCCTCTGCCGTCTGAGGACAAGGACAAGCGGCTTTTAGCTGAGGTAAGATCTGAGGTCTCTAATTCAGACATGATATATAGTCTTGTAAGCTGGCTGCAAGTGGCTTTTGTTGTCATAGTCAATGAAAAAAGAAAAAAGACAGACGCCACACTTATGTTCTCATACCATCATGAATGTCATTCAGCTTTTTGTTCTTTTTCATTAAACAGAAGTATCTCGGCCGGTTCTATCACCTTCCAGCTGGTCTCCAAGGCAGAGAGAGGTTGTCAGGTGCCTTTGAGACCAAGCTCAAGGAGATGCAGACATTCTTCAAACTCAAGGTGACCAGATCAGGAAAGTACTTATTAAATGCTGCTGGTGCTGTAAATGAGCAGGGCATTGCTGTTCTGTGAATATCTTTGAATTTGAAATATTAGTTTAACTTTTATTCATAGTTGAAAGAGCATAATGAGACATGTTTACGATATTTTAGTGTGATATCAGCTCTTTTTGTGGGAAAGCAGTTGAATTGGAGTGAGTTGGTTTACCTTTATTGCCATTACAACCATAACAACCTTTGTTAGGAACTTTGTTGAGCTCAAAGTGCAGGACCTACAGGAAAACATTCAATGCAGCATACAAACAATAAAAGCTAAAAAACTTAATATAAAGGTAAGGTTTACAATTTAAGAGTTGAATAACCTAAATATATTAACATAAACAAAATAGCACCATATGAAGCCATGATGTAAGAGGGAAGTCAACTGACAGTTTCTACCGTAATTTGGCAACACATGTAACATTTTTTATCCGCACCTCTTCCATCTCTGAAGGTGACAGGGAATCTGGACGACAACACTTTGGAGCTGATGAAGCAGGCCAGATGTGGCGTCCCAGACATTGGGGAGTACAACCACTTCCCTAGACACCTCAAATGGCAAAGTAACCATGTCACATTCAGGTATGCATTCAAATGAATACAATGTAAAATGTAAATGGTGGAGTTGAAGTACACCAGTATCAATTATTTGCCCACTTCCCTTCGTCTTCTATCCCCTGATGTTTCAGAATATTGAATTATACACCAGATCTGAAGAAGTCTGATGTAGACAGAGCCATCCGCAATGCGCTGAACGTTTGGTCTGATGTCACCCCTCTAACCTTTAAGAAGCTGCACCAGGGCAACGCCGACATTATGATCAGTTTTGGAACAAAAGGTACAATACGTGTAAATTCTGATGTGCTGCATGTATCCTCTGAAAACAAACACAGGATGTTGGATTCCCTACGCTGCAGCTGCTTGGCTCAAAAGAATAGACATTATAATAGTGCACATTTTTGTTCTGTAGAGCATGGAGACCATAACCCCTTTGACGGGCCTAATGGATTGCTGGCTCATGCCTACCCACCCGGCCCAGACATGGGAGGAGACACTCACTTTGATGAGGATGAACACTGGACCAAAGATTCATCGGGTAAGAGTTTAAGTTATGGACCAATATTCAACATACAGTAACTCACTAAACTGTATCCCAATGACTAACAAGTCAGGTCTCTCTGAACAATATTTTGACCGTGCATCTTTTCTGTACAGCTTACAACCTGTTTATAGTGGCTGCCCATGAGTTGGGCCACGCCCTCGGTATGTCCCATTCCTCAGACCCGGGTGCCCTGATGTACCCCGTCTATTCATACGCTACAGGCTACCCGCTGTCTGAAGACGACATTGAAGGCATTGAAGCTCTCTACGGTGGGAAAATACATGATCTGTTGCAATTGAACTCAAATCATAATCGATACCGTGCTTTTTAGAGCGCAAGACTGGCCTGATTTTGACATAGAACTTTTATATGAACAGCGCATTAACGCCAGATGTTCAATCACAGGCCCAAACCCGAACGCAAGGAAAGTGAAGCCCAAGCCTGACGCACCAAACAAATGTGACCCCATGTTGACTTTTGATGCAGTCACAGAGCTCAGAGGGGAAACCATCATCTTCAAAGACAGGTACAATAAGAACCATGGGGACGCATACAAAGATGGTTATACAGAAACTCCAGAGCTTGATCATCATGGACTAGACTGATATCCTACAACCACTAGAGGGTGTGAGAGGAAGACTTGGACGATTATTCTGTGACTCAAATTATACCGCAGTAAATTCATCGCGTATTGTATTGAGATTTGCATGTTGCAGATCAGTTTATTCTGCTATATTTAGTTAACATGCCACACTTTGTTGCAGATTCTACTGGCGCCTCCATCCTCAGATGCCAGAGCCTGAGCAGACACTCATCAAGTCCACGTGGCCCTCCATCCCCAACAAGGTGGACGCAGCATACGAGAACTCAGAGAAGGATCAAGTCATGATATTTAGTGGTGGGATATAATTACTTATTTGTTGACGTTATATTTTTCCATTATTTCTCAGATACAGTATTTATGGACTAAAACTCTGCTCTGCGTTTCAACAGGGATCCGAATGTGGGCTTTGAATGGATATGACCTTGTGGAAGGTTACCCCAAGTACATACACAAACTTGGACTTCCCAAGAAAATAAGGAAAATAGATGCGGCCGTGCACATCGGAGACACTGGGAAAACTCTACTCTTCACCGATGAGGACTATTGGAGGTACGTGGTGATGAGCGTTACAAGTCTAAGTTATAGTAAAGTTTAGAAGTTCAGAAAGTCATTCAATATATATTCAATATTCTTGGCGATCTGGAGTGATTGCCACATGAAAATCTGTGTTCCATCAACATTGTTTTGCTTTTATTTGTCACCCACAGCTATGATGAAGCAACAGGCACCATGGACAGTGGCTACCCACGATCCATTGAGGTGGATTTCCCTGGGATGGATGACGAGGTCGACGCTGCATCTTATCACTACGGTATTATGATGCCTCAAATCACACATTTTCAGTATAGTAAAAGTATACAAAAGTAGGATTTCTTTTCCAGCACTACTACTACACTGCTTTCCCTAACCGTCATCGCACTCTGTGTTCTTTCAGGTTACTTGAATTTCTTCCATGAACATGTGCAGTACGAGTACAGTTACACCTCAAGGAAGGTCATTCGTATCCTGAGGACCAACTCCATCCTCAACTGCTGATGAGGACATATGCAGGGTAGAGTTAGCCTGTTACAGTTAAACAGGTTTTTGTCAAGTTAAAAAACAAAAAAAGGTTTATTTTTTACTAGTGCTGGACACCTGTAGGTCATATCATTTCATCACTGTCAGACACAGAATGCTGGAAAAATCCTTGGAAATATATTTCCTTAGATTATTGCTATTTATTTTACATCTTTATATTTGTACTATGGACAGCAAGATCCATAGCAGGTTAAGTTTCTTGTACAGATGGTTTGGCTGTGTGATATTTGTTTCACTAACTTAAATATTTCAACAAGGAGCTTTGCCGCAGTTAAATATCTTCTGTATTTGTCCTTAGATTTTTGTACGTTTTGTGAAAAGCAGAGAGATTAAAGCAGGACTAATGATCTTGGTGTTGAAGAGCTGAACATGGAGTAATGTTGTCCCATTGAGTTCCAACATACAAGGTTGCATTTTAAGTATTATCCATAACATTGCAGACCTTACTGTGCACAAACAGAATATGTTTGCATATTGAGTATGCCAACGATGAGGTTCAACCTTTGACATGGGACTGTGTGTGAATGATTCACTTCCTCAAATCTCTTAACATACCAAATGTCATTTTAGCACTGACATACAGTATATTTGATATATGTGAATTTTGTTGTCAGTATTTATAAACAGTTTTTGGCAAATGGTTTATTAAATAAAATGTGAGTAAACTAAGGCAATCAGTGTGATCTTTGATTGGGACAGTGCCTCCTTCCAACATGTTTGAACTCAAACCTCTTTATACTTTGTTACGAGCTATTTGTGTGTGTGGGAATTCAGGTGTGCCAAATCATCTTAAAGCAGCTGGCTGCATGGTTGCATGTAATTCAGCGGCCAGGTGTAAAGAATGGTGTGGAAAATGCATGATATTATAGACCAGCGTTGTACGGAGCACGAGTGAGGATTGGAGGTATGATTATTTATTAAATTCATCAATATTCAACAAGAGTTTCGTTCATGGCTTTGCAAAGGTTATTCACACTGGATTTACAGCAGAATTAGTATGGCACTTGTGTATCAAGCCAAGAAACTCTGGGTACATGTACTTCTCTACCTTTTCCACTAGAGCGCACGCCTATCCACAGTTTGGGTGCATAAAGGTCCTCTTTTGACCAGAGTCCTGACAGTTCCAGGACAAGTTAAGTGAGATGTAGAAAAAATAAAGTAATACACAAGATATGTGCAACATCATGACAATATCAAACTGCCAGGTGTCAGCATGCCTCCATCCAATCCTGAGTTTGGGACAAAAATCAGAGTATGCTTCATTAGCACAACAAAGGTTGGGGAGAAACTTTGTTCTGAACATGCCGCACATCAAACAGATTAAGAGTTAATCATATTAATAATCATATTAATAAAGGCCCGTTACACACAGTATCTCCACCCTCCGGCACAGTGGAACAACCTAAACCCAGTTATGTGGAGAGAAAGTTTGGAAATTTGCGAGATGTTTTATGAAAATTAAGGATTTGTGTATTGTGAGCGTGTCCAGTTTTGGAGGGTCAGTAAAGTATCTCTGGCTAAAGTTTAGGAACAGTGTAGCTTGAGCCAAGCAGCATAATCCACAGGCCCAATCATGTGGATGTAATTACAGTGCAGTGAAGCAGTAGGCTGCGTCACCGGTTCACAAATCCTGTGTGTTTATCACTGATGTTGGCTTTGAAAGTCTAAGCTCCAGTTTATAAAAAAAAAACACAGATGGTTTCTCTGAAAGTAATATGCCTTTTCCATTGGCCTTTTTGAAAAAAAAAAAATATTAAGTTAAGATTACCATGTCATTCGTGACATGAGTCAGAAACAATGCTGCCCCTTCAGCAAGAGTTGTGTTTTGAATAGGGATTGTAACATTGCAATGGGAGCCGCAAAACAAAGGGAGAGACGACACGACAAAGGAAACATTTAAACAACAGAGCTCATTGTGTTTGGCAAACGGCAGGGGCGGAGGGAGGCTCAGCAACTTCTGATACCGTTACAGCTGACTCTAGGTCTGTGCTGAAAATGGTTTCAAAAGCTCCCTTTTTCCTTTTGGGTGTGGTTCGTCATCAGTGCGTGTAAACTGGAATGAGCTCCCCAAAAGCAGAACATTAACCATAATGCTCTCATCCACCTCTTATTTTTCCATTGTATTATTTAGATGTTATTTTAACCACTTGTTAAAATTCATTTGTCACGGATATTTGGCATTGCTTATTTGTTTGCCTCTGTTTAAACAGGGCAGCACAGTTAAGCAGAGTTAATAGAAATGTAGAGCAAGCATACAGACAGTTGAATGAGGTCAATGAAAAATGGCAATGGAAGAAAAAAAAAGGTGGTTTCCTTAGAGAAAACCTTTACACAATCCAGCCCGGCAGCTCCTGATGGAAACCAGATGGAGGAGAATGACAGAAAGGGCAGCAGGCTCAAGATGTATCCCTTTTCCTCTGGGAAACTCCCTCCTCAGACCAACAATACGAGACGGGTGATGCAAGACTCCTGCTGCTCCTACGTGGTTTGGGGGGGCTCATGAAATGTCACGTAGATAGAAATCTTGTATTAGAAAAATGTTTGATTTCGATCTTTCAAAAGCTGTGAACTGCACATTTAATTGGTGGATCAGGTTGTTAATGTTCCCTGACATACTCCACATTTAACTGCGCGCTTGTCAGCATGCAGGTCATCTAGGGGCAACAACGTCCTCAGGACAGGTAGAGTCTTGTGCCAACATTGCTGATGAATGTGGCTTTTATAGCGTGCTTACGCTCCAATGACATGAAACGTACTGTTATGCAGGTTTTACCATACCACTATCTTTGAATAACGCGCATATTGTTTTTATATTTATTCTGTTCTGATTTGGGATATTTGTATGTGTGTTTGCGTAGCGTGAAGGGAGCTACAACTTACTTTCCCTGTGCAACCTTGTGTTGTAGATTAAGTGTGCTTTGGACCTTAGTGTTGACTGTGGCAAATAGTATCCCTCTGTCTGTTTCTGTCCAGTTTACGTCCCACTACTGTTTCTTTCTGTTGCCTTCTGTGTACTGCTGACCTTCTCTTCTTGTCTGCCTGTTCCTCCTTTTCCCTCAGTCATAGTGACACAGTGTTTATAAAGCAGCCAGGGCTTCACTGGAAAGACGCAGTATGTGTGTTTTCCTCCTGGAATGGGGAGACAGTCAGACTGTGCTCCGTGTTGACCCATAAATCTGACCTGATATGACCCTGGGGAGATATGGCTCGTAAAAGCTGATCAGTAAAGAGCAGGCCGCGCATCAGACCTTTAGGATTAGCTGTTTTTAAAAAAATATGTAACTTCAGGTGTTTATTGTACAAGATTAAAACCAATATTGATATTTTGTGAAGAAACACAGGCAAGGTCATGCCCCCCCACCTTAAAACTAATGTTCGGAATACAACTAGTTGATCAAAAGAGCCCAAAGTTAAATATTTGGTGATTTATATAGCGTAAAAAGCAATGGTTGTTGTACATACGAAAGGATTCTTGTGTCTTTTTGTTTACTCTGTGTAAGAAAGCACAGTGCAAGCCAAACTAGAAATAAGGCAGATGTCAGTGAAAGTAACACGGTCCAGGATTTGTTCCTTGACAAGCAACGTCATGATTTGCTCGCACATTACCTCATGTCACACGTTGTAGATACAAAAGAGATAACCTGAAATATTCTCAAGACCTCCTATAAGAGACACGGTGTAGTTTATGTTGTGCATATGGTGGTATAAGATCAGTCCTATATGAAGGGAAATAATGCAACATAAACATGTTCCATGAACTACCAACATGTGGGCAGGATGTATTTCTGAAGATGAATTATCTTCACATGGGCATCTTCAAGAGATATGTAGCCAAGGTCAGCCACATAAAACTGCTTGATCTATTCAATTCAACACAAGCTAGAAATACATACATGAAAAATATCGTAACTTGACTTTGGCTCAAAATGGATGGATGGATACTTGTGTAATGTGACTAAACCAGCAAACCGTTGTTCTTTCTCTACTTTGCTGAAATGTGACCTCAATTTCCTGCGAGGGAACAGATGTCCAACGCATAATCAAACTGCTACTGTGCAGCACCACTGACCATAAGTGTTTTCTTTTTTTAATGACAACCCCTTAAAACATAGCAGTGTTTACTTGCGACCCATCGTCTTCAGGCTGCATGTGTTTTCAGGTTGTGACAAAAAGAGAGTGATTTTTGTTTTTTTACTCATTTTCATTTATAATAAAAAAAACACATTTTGTGTAGCAGAATGTTTTGTTTCCTAGGCTTTTAACCACCTTGCGACCCCTAGGATGGAAACCACTGTCTCACACTTCAAAGTTTTTAAATGGACGTCAAATTCAATAATGTGCAAATATCGAGGGGCAAACAAACAGCTGTGTGAAACCTAAAGTAATATGTTACATTGTATTGTTTATGTCTTTAGGGTTTACCAAATGTATAATGATGTCACGCAGTGGTACAAACTCCAACAGCTTTAGAGACTCTTAGAAAAACAAGCAAGTCTTTGTGGACAGTGACAAGTCAAGCTGGTCTTTTGTTTGTCTGAAAAACAGAAACCTCTGTGCTGCACGCTGACACAGTGCCTTGGTGTCTATTGTTGCGGGAGCACGACAAGCCAGAGGGCATTCAGAGCATCAATATGTCAGCACCACTCTTCACAAATGAAAACCTCAAATCTGTTCCTTTGGAAGTACGAAAGGTTATTTTCAACAAACGTGAACTTTTATATTCTAAACAGAAACATTCTTGGGTTTCACAGCCTCCTGCGGAAATGGAAATAAAACCTTGCAGTGTCCGGAGCAGTATGGGCTCATTGTTGAAGCAAAGTGAATTAGCTGCTTGGATGGCTTCATCCTCCAGAGGGTCTATCCGGGAAGGTCAAATTACATTTGTTTGATAGTTGTTCAAGCAAGAACGGAGCACTTAATAAAGACACCCTGGTTCTGCTTGCACGCATTAATTATACATAGTTCAAAGCTTCCCTCTGCTTTGAAGTAATGACATCCCAGTGCCAGCCTGCTGCAGAAAGGCGAGTGATTACCTTTCGATTTCTTCCCTCACATGTCCCACACCATCATAATGCAAACGGCACGCCTGAATCAAGTTGCTTCCAAGAATACAAGTAATGATGATGCTTCAAATCCTCTGTCCGCTGTTCAGTGGTGTGTTTTTAAAAACACACTTGTAAGAATGAGAAACGCAGGTAGACAGAGTCACTTTTTATTCAGTAAAAGCTGAGGCAAGAAATAAATCTTGTTCAAACTTGCATGTATGTGAACTGCTATCTGTTTGATAGCGATTACACCACAAACGGGGCCACATAAGATATAACCAAATATTGTTTTGTTTTTTCAGATAACCGAAGACTGAAAACACAGCTCGCTCAGTCAAGGTCTCCATTGACCCGGTATCAACTTTATCCACCTGAAAAAGGCATCAGGTTCTCCTGACCCATGCCTATTTAGAGAAGGCGCTGTATTTGTGTGAGGACATTACATCAAACTGCAAAAATAAGATGTCATGAGGAAGTGAAACACAAAGTTTCAACATTGTCCGTGTTCTGTGGGTATATTTGAACACGTCTGATACTTGACTTTGATGGGAAATGAACTTTCGGTCACAGTCAAGCAGCCATATTCCAAATAAATGTCACTGCACTTTGTGAGCTCAGCAGGGTTTGTGTCAACAATTCTGTTACAGATCTTTATTGATTCCATCTCTGAGGGAAACTTATTCACCTCCACAGGCTGTAAACATTGTAGGGAGTGGATCCCTCGTGTTTTAGTGGTAGATGCATGTACAGAACACCATTTTTGTCAGCCAGGTAGTCTATAATGTATCGCATGTCAACACACTTGTGCTGCTTCTCGACACATCTGACCAGACAGAGGGACATTGTTAGGAGAAAACTGAAATGTAAATAGACATGTGACCTGATCTTCGTTCAGTATAGCTTTCTGGTTGAGTTCTTGCCCACTAAAATGTCACATGTGACATTCTTCAACACATAATTTCATTTCAAAGCATCACAATTAAAAGTGGTATGTTCAGATGTGAAGAACTACAATAGTGGGACCAAAGTGAAAAAGTCCTGTTGCATTCACTGAATGTCTTTGCGATTTCAGTGTGGCAGTTTCTGATGGATGGTTGGCTCCTTAGGTCTCAACATGCCAGCGCTTCAGGAGATGGACAAAAAAGCACAAACATCTGGAAGTGTTTTCTGCAATGGGTTCAATCCACTGAGGCCTCTTAGGCAGCCTCTTACTCACTTGAAGAGTATAGAGTCACATTCACACATACACAGGCATAAATAGACACGAATACATGACAATCGGAGGGACTTTGGCTTGTTTAGAGACCTAACAAAGATCCTCTATATCTGGGGTCACCAACAACATTATTTTGTCCAAGGGCCAGAATTTTTCAAAGCAGACAATGCCCCACGTTGTCTGCTTTGAAAAATTGGAGTTTCACATTGATAGAGGGAGAGAGAGAGAGAGAGAGAGACCCATTATTATATATAGAGCCTATTACTCTTTAATATTTTCACTCCATTTATAAAAAATGAATGTTATTTTTGTTAGCCTATATCACTGTGAACAGGCTCCTAAAAAACATAGGATATCCATAATGATGACTTAACATATGAAATGCAATTGCAGAATGCAGTCCTGATTGGCAGGACATCAGCTATTTGACGTGTTCTGATTGGTGGAAAACTCTTGCAAGATGCAGAAAATAAAGCCTTTTGAATTGTTTGCCAGACACGCAAAAATGTCTTTTTCAAAGAGCCTAAAGAAGAAAGTTGACATAGAAAACCGCAGCTTTAATGAAGAATGGAATGACAAGTGTGCATCCATCGTGCCAACTTTCAGTAAAGCTACACCTGAATGGCTCATTTGCAATGAAACAATTGCTGCAAAAAAAATACAATCCTAGGCGCCACCATTACACAGGGCATGCAACTTTCAGAGTCTTACTCTGAGCAGTCAGAGGCCCGCTGCAGAAAAACTGCCACCTTGAAACCTGGATATTCCCAAACGCTAATCTATTTGGGGTTGGTAAATCATTCCAAATAAAGTAATTTCCATCTCAACTATTTTTGGAGATGCTTCAAAAGGAAGAAAAGATACTGACAGATATCCTGAATACAGGAGCGCATGTTTTTCCTCCTCACATTTTCTGAATTCATTTATATTCTGCGGGCCAGACGGGAAGCTTTAAAGGGCCGGATGTGGCCCGGGGACCGCCAGTTGATGAACCCTGTTCTATATTCTCAAGCACGTACAACCATGATGCAAGCTGTGAAAATCCCCTTGGTTTAGTCAGCCTTATTTTGGCGGAATCTGGGCGTCTTGAAGTTTAAAAGATGTGTCACAGAAAAGAGGGCACAATGTGAATGAAACACTCTGCCAGACACACACAAGAGATCTGTAAGCTGCCAGGACTGAAACCCGGCTCTCTCGCCTTTCTCTACCCGTATCCTTCCCCAGTCACCTCCTTGGCAGGTTACCAGCCCAGTGAACCATGGTATTCTGTCAAACCCTGGCATGTCTGCCCAGGGTTTTTAAGTGTTTTTAAGGACCATTCAAGACCACAAGTGCGTGTATGCATCTGTGTATCCAGACACTTTCAAGTAAATAAAGCAAAAAAAAAAAGTTGCTCGGTTGTAAAACGTGAAGAAACTGCTGTGAGGGTAAAACCACTGAAATCTAAGCTTTCCTCGTGTCCTGTAGAGAGCCACGCCCTGCTATGAGTCAGTCCTGTGCATAGAAACAAATCATACATTGCTTTGATCTCTGGCAAGATGTTAAACTTTCCCAGTTTGTGGTTTTGTTTTTAATGTGTGTTTATGCTCCATCACTGACACACCTAGCAATTGTTGCCATTTTTTTAACGTCATACAGAAAATGAGTAAAAGCAGTCATTCAAATCACCACTGTGAGAATAGTAAATTTATTACACAAAGGATTCATATATATATATACAATATAGTTACATACATACAAATATAAACTTCTACACCAAGACTGGGCTCATCTGACTTTTAATTAACCAACTTGAAATGGTGGATTTCCTTAAAAACACTTAATGCCTCAAGCCTTTACAGATTGCTGACATTCAAAAACCCTAACATGCAGTGTTGAGGCTGATCGCCTTGTTAGGTCCACAGAAATACCACAGGAATGCCAAGGTAAGGTTACACACGACAGCACAGTGCAGCTTGGTTCTTAAACATCCACAGACACTGGCGTGTCGGTTCATTACCAAATATGTGAAAGAAGTCACACTTCATTGGTCAAATTGGTTTTGAAACGACTGCCTTGCTCAACTGGACACCTATTTGACAGCAGGACAAAATAAACTCCTGGTCAACATGGTCACGGTTTGTTTACTCCTGCTGTGTAATGTCATGAAAACAAACGCACAAATCAGCGAGCACCATGCCGACGGCTGCATGCACCTAATTTCCCAAAGCATGTACACCTAACCTAGTGTCATTATGAAGGAATATTGTCCAGACACAATGGACAAGTTGTCAGATTTGTGTTACTATTCATAGAAACGAATTCAAGTAATGAAACAGTCATTTTGAGGGTGTAACAAGACAAGATCTTTACACTTTAAGGAGGTTACTTACAGTGTGTGTAACAAGACTTTACTGTAAGCTTCCCAACCAGACCGTGCTAAAGAAATCAATTCTGGTTCTTGGATTGTACACTTCACTACATTTTTGGGAAATATGCGGATTACCTTTCTTGCTACGGTTGATACCACTCTCATGTTTGTTTGGTAAATATTAAGCTACAGTCAGAAGCCGGTTAACCTAGTTTAGGGTCATTGCAATGGCAAATGCAATGGCATTTCGGGTCAGAATGACCCTAAGGACAACACAATCGTTAAGACCAGAAATAGGGGAACAGATAGCCTGACTCTGTCTGAAGGTAATAAAATCCATCAGATTATGAGGTTAGATCTCGTTTCTTTATATCTGTACAAAAACTGAAGTGTAACAACAACAGTTTGCAGTTGTATGACCCCAGGAAGTCACTGCACAGCGAAGAAGTAGTTCTCTGGAAGAACCACAACCACTGGTTTTACGTTTTGGTTTTTATATGGATTAAAACAAACCAGATAGAGGTTCGTTGGACAGAGCCAGGCTAGCTGTCCAGTCTTTGTGCTAAGCTAAGCTAACCGCCTGCTGGCTGTAGCTTCACACTGAACAAACAGTTATGAGAATGGTATCAATCTTCTTATCTAACTCTCGGCCAGAAAGTGAGTAAGTGCATTTCCCAAAATGTCGAACTATCCCTTTAATCATTTCAACAAAGCAACACATTCAAAGTCAAATAAAGAATCTTAGTGGTCAACAGTCGTAAAATATTCTTCAGTGTGGGTATTATGAGCAATGCATAGAAGGTTTAGAATTACACTAGATTACATTTTGGCCATGTGTAAATGCATCATTAAAAAAATACCGCGACTGGAACAGTGCAAATAACTCTTAATATGGTCCCATATGAAATACATAAGAACATCATTTAATGTTTTGGATTGATGAAAGGTTCTCTAGCAGTTTAGACTATAAGTTACAAGGTGAAAATGAAATTGTTCTGTGCATTTTCTGTGTAAAATCCTGTACATTTTGCCATTGTGTTTTCGAAATTGGTACATGATGGCTACATTAAACCTATAAGACATATTCCAAAGCTTCACCTTGGTACAGAGGTAATTGATTGAGAGTAACACAAAAAAGTGTTTTGCATATCAAAGCAGATAAGGCACAGCTCTGTCATCAGGATTATAAGGGCCTGGGCAGATCCTGGCAGAACTAGGTCGTGTTGTACAACACATTGGAAAATGTTTTTATAGTTGTTCCATACAGCTACACTCGAAGGCAGAGTGAAAAGCCGGCCGTCGTAGAAAAGACGTGATATCTTTCAATATTAGGCGTTGCACTCGGTTGTTCACATGAAACGTTACAGATATAGCTGTGTCAAGAATGGAAGAATGGCGTGAAGTGGGTGTGAATGTCGGTTCGTCAGGTTCGGAAAGTTACAAAAATGGTCGGACAAGCCCTTCTGGTGGAGTATACTTGCCCCTTAAGGAATGATCCATTTCCACAGGCGGTCTCACAGCACGATGCCCTCTACATTACAGTTCAGCACCTTGTTGTGTTGGACCTGACCCAGCTGCCGGTGGAATTGTCCTTGTTTCTGGGTCCTCCAGCAGTGGATGCTTTGTCCCAGTGTAATACTCTTAATACTGGGCAGATGGGTCAGCATGTTATTTGGCAAGGATGCCACACCAGAGCCAGACAAATTCAGCTCTTGCAGGGAGTCTAGTCCGCTAAAAACCGCAGGGCTCAGGGTCTTGAGCTTGGGGTTGTTTGAGAGATCCAGAACTTGCAGGCTCTGGAGGCCCTTGAAGCTGTACAGCTCAATTTCCTGAAGCTCGTGGAGGCCACTGATGGACAAATAAACCAGATCTTTCAGCTGTGCAAAAGCTCCCTCGTTGATGAAGGTGATGGGGTTACCATCCAGATTGAGGTACCTCAGTGGAAGTTCTGCCAGCCTCGGTACGCTCAGCAGTCGGTTTGATGACAGATTTAAGCTTTGAATATGTAATACTCGTCCATGCAAAGTCGTGGTGACTGACACAAGCTGGTTATGGGACAGATCCACGCTGACTGGTTCACCATTAACTTTAGTAATGAACGCATCCATGTCGAACTCTTGGAAATTGTTGTGGCTGAGGTCAACTTCAGCCAGAGGGAGGCCAGAGAAACAGCTGGAGGTGATGCTCTCCAGGTGGTTGTGGCTCAGGTCCAGAGTCTCCAGGTAGCGCAGCTTGGACAAGGCATGGGGGCCTACCTGAAAATGTGACAAGCGCGAAAGACATGGTAAGAACTTAGCAGTGACAAGGTAATATTTTCACAGTTGAAGCTACAGTGAAATAAAATATACAATAAGATTTGATATCTCTTGGAATATGTCAAATATACAGTATGTTTAAAAAAGCATTTTTGAGTATTTATGTATTACAATGCCTCACTTTTCTGCTCTTAGAAAACGCTTAAATATTTTAAATGACTCGTCCTGCACTCAGGAATATACACAAATATGCACTTAACTGTTAGCTTATAGTCGCTAGCACAGTAATATCTTAGGCCTGAGGGGTGTGGGTTGGAATATCAGTAAGCAAATGAAAACCTTTGCTTACATTTACACAAAAGCATAGTTATGGTCTAATTAATTCATTTTTCATCTTTAAAATGCTTTAAAATGTAACACAACAGTAGCACAAGTAGACGCGGCTCCTACACTGATAATAACTGATTTTTTTTCTTCTTTAGAGCAGCAGAAGAAAAATAAAGTCAATATGGCAAACTTGTTAGCCAACAGTTTCCTATTTACCCATCCAGCAGTTAAGGAGCAACATAATAATTTGGAGTCACGCTTCTGGACACACGACTAATGTAGGTAAAACTACTCCTTTAGTTCTGTTTTGGTCTCCAAAAAAGTCCTGAGGAAAATATCTGGCTCTTTGGCTGCTACGTCTTCCACGATGGAGCTGCTAGCTATGTCTGTAGGCCATTTGGTGCTGGGGAGTTCTACCGAGCGAGGTTTTATAGCTCTTTGGCTGAAAACAGCTGCTTGCTACTGCTGACGCACTTAGCAACGCTCAGTGAAGCTGGTTATCCATCTAAAGATAGCTAAAATTGGCTAAATTTATCCACACGTTGTGTCCAAATATGTAACAGTATAGCAGTTTTCATTTGTGTGAGTAGGAATGTGTTACTTAGCCTCATTTTAGACAAAAGGCCTATACTTGAGTTCCTTCAACCACTGACCTTTGTTATATGGTTGCTGCTTAGGTCCAAGCTAACAAGCGTGGTGTAGCCTGGACCAGCTAGCATGGTGTCACTGAGCGAGCCCATGGCGTTGGAGGACAGGTCTAGGTGGGCAGTGTCCAGTGGGATGGGGATGGGCATGGTGGTGCTGGGTCCCAACCCTCGGCAGTCCACCCTGGTCAGGCTGAAGCTGTCGAACAGGCCAAAGCTTTCCACCTCGCAGCGGCAACCAGGGTGGCAGTTGTTGACGGTGCTGGACTGGACAGAGGCCAGCAGCGACAGGACAAGCCAAAGGAGGATTGCCATTATGCTCTGGAGAAAGAACAAAAATCATTATTTACATTTGAAATGCTTTTAAAAACGCCACTCCCATTGTCTCTAATGAAAACTGTCCTTTATTACGTTCAAATCAGCTGTCAAGGTACAATCACCGTCTGAGAAAAGAAAAACCTCAATCAGCCTGTACAAACTTGTTCGTGATTACAGAAATTAGAGGTGTCGTCCCAGGTCAAATGCCATCTTCAAGGTATTTGTTAAGCTTTTATTTCATGCAATTGAGCAGCCTCCCTCCCTCCTGGCTGTACAACAGGTGTGACACAATTTCTTTAGATCAAAGAATTAACGGCGCTCTCTTCGTTTACTCTCTAGAATGAGTATGCATGTTGTAAAACAATTTGAGTGTATCGTAAATCAAGGCCCTTGAAATATCTCTGTTCCATCGTAAAATGAAGAAGAAATCTGATCTTTAACAACTGATTCTGAAAATGATACTGCCATATGGTCTAATAAAATAGCACTCCATTTGAAATGACAGCGGAAGATTTAACTAAAAACTCAAAGGAGTAAAAAAATAAATAAATGCAGTACATACAAATATATATGCAAATTAAAAAGCACAACAAAGATGGTTTCATTTCAAACCAGGGAAGAACCTTTCATACCTTTTTCAGTTGTTCGTTTAGCTGTTGTTGGTGTCTCTCTACGTGTAAACTCATGTGTAAATGAGAGCTGAACAGAGCTCACCCAGTTCAACTTGTAAATGTGTACACAGGCACACTCACATACGCAAACACTACAACAAGAAGATTGGACAGAGGTTAAGAGTTGTGTAACAGGTAGAAATGACCAGTCATGCTCACAAGCCTATGAAGGATTGTAGTGGTCACACACTCCCCTATAAACTCGAAGCCATTTGTTCCTGAATGGCAACACAATAAACAGGACATTACTGTAAATGCATGCTTGTATATATTCTTGAAAAAAAGCAGCAAAAAGGGAGTCGGGTTACGGCTGTTATCAGGTATATATCCAACAGGGCTTAAAGTTATTTATCGGCTTATGCAAGAGGATGGGGTTACATAGCTGCATAGTACTTGTGGGTCAACATATGCCGGCTGATTAAGATGGCTCAAAGTCTACTTACACAGAGATGTTCACCTCTGTCTGTACCTTTCTTTGGTTTTGACCCCTGAACTCACTAACTACTACTGGGCTGCATGTAAAACTGATAGTGTCTGAGAGTGTAAATGTAATCAGCTGAAAGATTTTAAATTAGCGTTTCATTCACTCAGTCAGCTGCCTTTGTGATAACATAAGCACACAGGCAGTTCTGTTCACTGCCATGTATTTTTTATATCGTTATGAAAATGTTATTTTCTTCTGCCACATAAAGGGTCTAACTTTAATATGAATCACAGTAATAGATTTGATTTGAAGCACCTTTAAATTAAACCCAAGGACACTGTACAAAGGTCACCTGCAAAACACTAGTTACAAGCTACCGTGAAAACACAAATTAATTGCAGAGAGATTTTGGTAAACTTTGCTGCTGTAGGTGATGAAGCTTGTCCCCAGAGAATATGGTTTCATGATTTTGTTTTTGTGTGTGTGTGTGTGTGTGTGTGCGTGCGCGTTCTGAGTGAAGGCCTGAGTCCCTCCTGCAGGTTTTGACCGAACAGGAAAGGGCAATTTTTTACGATTTTACCACGAGCATGCTCGTTCAGTTTGAGAGCATATTTTATTGATTTGATGTTCAGATTTTGTAATACTCTCTCTCAACACCCTGCTCTCGCACACAAATAGAACCTGTTTGTGGTTGGATTTGCTTTGCTTCGGCTCAAAATGGGTTCTTGCACTTGGATGTGTCGCAGATTTCTTCGGTGCACTTGTGGAATTTCTGCTCTTGGATTTTTTTCTGCAACAACCCTATCAAATTTCCCCAACCAATACAATGCCAGCTGCAGTGTCAACCAGTGAAATGGTCGTCCGCTTTACTTCTTACAGCGTCCTGCACGGGCGGTTACTCTAACTGGGTTCATCCGCTATCGCGCTCCACAAATGTATTATATGTACAGTAAATATATATACCAGCGGCCATACTTTTTCTTTTAGTATCACAGCTACATGTAATAGTAGCCGTATAGCAAACCGACGTGGGCCGTGAGGGGAAAACAACGTCACCGTCATGACTCAAGAGAGGGAGTCTAGCGGATCGCTGGACAACGTGGTCCGCCAAAGTCAAGGACCTCAAGTTCGTTTTAAAATCCTAGAGCAGAAATTCCATAAGTGCACCGAAGAAATATGTGCAAGCAACAACACATCCAAGTGCAGGCAAATTAAGCTGAGTAGACAAATCTTTCACTCACTGGACAATATTTAACATGACATTTTCTGGTTGAACACTTTAGAAGCTAAATAGTCACTTGAAGAACAGAGAAGAAACTTGACGAATGAACTTTCTATATATTTTAAAGATACCGTAGTTAACTTTTACACTTGTTGTTTCTACAGCAACTGCTAAACTCTTATTTTCTGTGTATACATCACATCATTAGCTGTCATTCTAAAATAATAATAATAATAATAATAATAATAAGGACCTTCTCTGCCTTCTTGTCTGCAATTATACGTTTTGTTTCACCTCAAGCAAACGACAGGCCTTGAAACGACCTTCCTTGCTGGGAAACCACAGAGAAGCCATACGCAGACTAAACATGGGAAACTGCCAGTAAAACCAAGTGATCACAGGGTTTTTCCCCCCCCATCCACCACACTGGTCTTCAGCAGCTCGTCACCTCCGTATGGTTTTGTTGCCACATCCATCCGCCCTTTCCTCCATCCTTTGCTCCATCTGTTGCTTCAGCCAGGATTGTGAACTTTCTGCATCAGGTGTTCCTCTCAACCTCTCACCGATAACTCTCAGCTGACAGCCAACTGCTGCCGGGGCTGTCTTCAAATCAGACACGTTCTAACTAATGCAATTACCCAAACGCTGTGAAGCCCCTGAGTGGACAATTGGCAAAGGCCTGTGAAATCACGCCCCCCTAACACCTTCTCACTTTCAGGTGAGGTCTTTTCACACGTTTTTATCCTGGGAAAGCAGCACAACCACCTCTGCTGTCCCCTGAGGACCATCAGCCTTTTGTAGCTTATTCACTGATTTACCTTCCCACAGCTAATGCATACAGCAGTGATTACATATCATGGCCGAAATGTTTCTGAACTATAACCCATCACCTCGGAACTACATGCAGACTTTTGCCAAACTCGGTTACAGCGATAATCCAATAGTGTGTCATCAGTGTAGACACAACTATTAATGGGTCAAAAGCCAATATAAAAGCACTACTTTAATTGCCCACAAGAAATGTAACTAAGGTCAAATAACATATATTTATGTAAGAAACTGCACATTTAAAGCAGTTGACAATGAACATACATACAAAATACTATTTACTTTGTGCTCCCATTTACACACGTTTCCGCATCCATATCAAGCCCTGAATTTGTGTGTCCTCCAGTGTTCTGATGTACTCTTCATACCACTGAGAGCGCCCTCTCCCAATTTAATCTCCACGTTGAAGGCTGAAAACGGTGTAATTAGAAGATGGATGCCACACTAATCCTTTTAAGACAACTGGGTGCATGACGCTGAGGAAGGGGCAGTGAGTTTGTATTAAACTGATGGTAGTTAAGTGTTTTAAAACAATTAGGCAGCAATGGGGTGCCTACAGTTACGGTGAATAAATCAATTTGCAAGCAAGGAGGCTGATCAGACTCATCAAAGTACATTTTAGCAAAGCCAGAAGAGACAAAAAGCCATGAAAGATTCACTAGAGGCGTCGCTAAATGCATGGCCTGAATATAAATGCCACGTTTGTCAATGAGACAGCCTGATGTTGATAGACATATTTTGTTTAACATACAGGCCTATGACTTTTGGACATTTCCTCTGATGTTTCCCCACGTGGATTTCAGCCTAAATCAATTATGCCTGCATATTGGTGTAGACGCTCCTTTTATTTGACACAACAGAATGCTGGAGTCGATATTAATATTAGTCTAACTTACCAGAGGAGAAGAAATTTTCCAAAAAGCCTTCAGTCTATGTGAGTATATCCATTTTAAGCTACTTCACACTCAAGGGAAGTACGGTTCTTTTGACTCCGCTACATCAACATGACAGCTTTAGTTACTTTATCGAATCAGACTCAGAATCAGCTTTATCGGCCAGGTATGTTGTACACATACGAGGAAGTTGACTCCAGTTAAACACTGCTCTAAAGGCACAATACAAAGACAATAAAATTATTGCTATAGATTAAACTAACCAACAGTATATACTAGCTACAGCAAGTGCTGTGGTCCATCGGTAATAAGAATCCAATAACATAAAACATAATAATAAATGCGTTTCCTTCAGTGCCCCTGTTTCTGCAGCACCAGCTCCTGTCCTGACAAACCCTTATTGAGCTCTTCTTTTTGGCTTACATGACAGTTTTGCTGTCTGTTTCCCAGCTAATCCCCCCCCCCCCCTCCTCCCTCCTGCTGCTGTAATAATAAAAGCCTGACCAACTGTCACACATTTGTCTCTGCCCTCTGTGGAACCACAGCGAACCACCTCCGTGCCCCGGGGGGGCGACTAGGAGGCGGGCCGCTCGCTGCAGATCACATTCCTCGCAGCCGTAACGTAACGTGGCAAAGCGGCTGCGACACCCACAGCGACTATCGCCCGCGCGCCTCCGAGTGCCGTCAATAAAAATGCGTTCGATGTCGGCCCCGCCCCCTTTCCGCTGTCAATCACAGCTCCACATGTCGCCTCCGCGCGCGCATCATCCGCGAAAGTTTGCTTCGCCGTCGGTGCGGTGCGGTGCGGTGCGGTGCGGTGCGGTGGGGGGGGGCAGGAGCCCGGTCAGCTCAGCGGGGGGGGGGCAGCAGGGGGCGGCTTCTTAACGTGAAATCCGATCTGACCACAGCGGTCCGCTGGTCTGCGGCGCTGCTGGGTCCGAGAGCAGCCCGCACGCTGCTGATAGACGAGGGCTCAACACACGGCTTTCTGGCGAACAGAACGATACCAACGGTCCAACTTTGAGTGACTTTTCTCGTTAGCCTGCGTCCCGGGTAACTTACTTTGGTGCCCGGACAGTCCGCTGTTCGGCCGTTTCTCACTTCACCGCTCCCATTTCCCAGACCCCCGCAGCGCTCCTGTGTCCCGCCGGCTCGTCTGTCTGCTGGTCCACATGAGCTCCGCTGGTCCCCCTGCCTGTCCGCCCCGCCGCAGAAACGGTGCCAGGACGTGGAAACACTGGGACACACTCGTCTGTTCCCATCACAGAAAGTCCTGCCTGGCTGCGCTTCGCCTCGCTGCTTTACCAGCCGTCAAGCCCGCCAGCGCACGAAGCAAAGAGCACTTCCTATCGAGACCTGACAAAACAAAACGCTCCAAACGCAAGCAAGGCTTTGTTAATGGTTTCAATCTTTGTTTTGGCAAATACTGCCACTGCATATGGCCCATAGACGTCTATTGTGCGTTTCTGTCATGGCACTTAAGGTGTTCATCGTTTTGTATAGCCTACTGGTGCTTTTAATGCCTGCATATAAAGGTGTGGAATTAATTATTTCTGCTGGTAAATTAATTGGCCTATCTTAAATGCAACCTTACATGACAGGTATATGGCAAGGTAAGCTAAACCTGCATTTTCACACGGTCAATTTTTCTTATGCCATTGTTTCTTTTATTTTACTTTTTGAATATTACAGAGAGACGAAGAGAGACTTTGAAGGAATATGCACTGAAACGGTCCCTGATCAGAAGACCGAATCCCCTGACCAAAGTTACGCTTTTATTTTTGAGGGGCCACACGAGTAAGTTCCGGTCTCGGTTTGCAGCTTTGTCGCTGTTTCTCCGTGCGCCCTCTACTGGACGCCGCAAACAATCCAAGTGTACAGTGTTGCGCAATTGGCAGAGGTTTGTTTCACTTGGCATGACGTTAACATTTTGATGTAGCAGATTAATATAAATGATGTGAACGGAAACAGGCTTTTCCTGTTGCTGCCTACGCAGCACATCTCCTGGCTCTTTACAAAAGTAAGCCTTTAGTGTGGTAAGCATCATATAGTTCATCTAAATAACAGATCATTACCAGGTGTTATGGGGGAAAATAGTTTGAAATTAGTCATTTTCAAACACTATTCCAGGCAGGAAAATTACAGGAGAGCCAACGCAACTTACAACAGGACAGGTTACAGGCCGTACTGCAAATCTGTGTAAACGTTAGGCGTCCTTTATGAGACCTTGTAGCAAGCTGACTAGAAGAAAGGTCAGAAACACACAGGTCAAGTGTGTTGAATTATGGTGAACATCTGTTGCTGCTCACGTAATACTGAGGGGCCTTCGCTCTTCATCTGCGCCCTGAGCCATTGTTTTCCTCGTGAGAGCATGACAGCATCACAGCACACACCCATACAGTTCTTCACACACATTCACTAACACTTGCACTCTCAAGGGCACACACAGAGAGCATAATGCTTATCTCAGATAAAAACGCATGTCATACAGTAAGCTGCGATGGAAAGGGGAACCTATTTTGACATGTCATTTGGTGTTACCCATACTTGCACAAACACATACACGCACACACACCTCTTGCATTTTGTAGTGTCTGGGATTATGCAAGGCTGTTAAGATAAGATAGGGCCACAGGCAGACAGAATGCAGGGTGCAGAATCAGTCTGAAAGTGGAAGAAATAGACCTCAGTACCTGTGAAAGAAGAACACGATATATGATGATGATCAAGCAAAGACCAAAGTGGACGTGTTTTATCATAATACGTTATGACACATCAGCCTATCACTTACATTAAACTCTCCCGGAGCTTGGCTTGAACAGTTTTTATTCTTTATGCATAGCTCACATAGCTCATCCGTCAGCGCACACTGAACCCACCATGAGTTGATTAATGCTTGTTGCAGTGAAAGTTACGGTCAGTGTTGCACCAAAAGCCTACTAAAATGTACAGCAAGTCTTAGTTGTTGAATGATAGTAGCAAAAGAGTGTAAGTCATGGAAATTCAGCTTTGCAGAGAGGTTCATTTTTAGAATAATTGCCATAATAGATGTTTGCAGCTTAAGAAAGTTACATAACCAAATGTGCTGCCTATTACACAGAACATATCCGCTCTAACTGATCTTGGCCCCTTTGTTAAGGAAGAGTGCTATGGGAAATATCCATATTTAATCTAGGTTGAAAGCAGAAGTTATTCCATTTTTTTAGCATAGATAAAACTTAACCCCTGAAATATAGGGTATACTATTTATCCCAGTGCAAAATACATTAAACCTCATTGAAGAGCTTTCCACAAGATGGAGCCAGAGCTGGCAACATCCTCTAACAATTGCACTGTCTGCAGTGGCACAGTGAAGGCTCACGAAGCAATCCAACGAAACCATATCACTTCTAAACACACAAGAGCGGTCATAGAAGCAGCCTAAAAAAATGTTTGCACGCACAAGAGTTCAGGGCGGGTGCCATAACACAATAATTAATAGCATTAGTCACAACATTCAGTATTAATTCATGACCCTGGCCTTTGTTGTGAATACCAAGCGTTATTGTATCTTCATGAGCCTCCATGTTAATTATGTTCAAGATAATGAAATGATAGCCATTTACTGTATTAAATTGAATCCATTTTATCTTATTTTCTGAGTTTAAAGTACAGAGCTTATATACCTCATAATTACAGATTAAAACTTCTCGGTATTTATTGTAGTACATGCAACATTGTGGCCTATTATTAAACTTAAAGCGATTTTGTTTGCTTGTGTCCCCATTTACTTATCACTGGTGTATTCCTTCCACCCATCTGCTCATTTATTTTACATTATCAGACTTGTTTACCTCTTTCTTGCTCACACTGCAGTTTCCATTTTCCTCTTTGTTCCATGCTGTATATAAAGAGAGATGTGTCTTTGCTTGTTGGAGTCTGATACATTTTGGGTGTTTTTATTTACCTCCCTATTGTAATTTCTGAATTATTATTTAATTTCCTATCCTTTTATTTCATTATTGTTTGCTTGCAGAGACTGCTTGTGTTTCATTTCACAGTGTCTGTTGCAGAGCACTGAGGTCATCTCCGGAGCAGCATGAGACGGGTTGCGTTCACTGCTCACTGGGTGGACATAGTGCTGAGTTGTCACTTTTGTCCTCTATTCCTGGCTGCAGGACAGTGGTGTCAAGGTGTTACGTTTAAGAGGCTCATCGGCTCATGTGAGATATGGGTCAACAAAGGTGGACTGACTTTACAGTTTACATGTAATGTAACATTTTTATAATGTTTCTTTACTGGCTCGTTATCCTGAGTGCTTAGTAGTCAGGATTGAGTGCGAAGGGAATGTTTTTGTCATGTCATGTCCTCCACACACACACACACACACATACACACACACACACAATTAGAGAAAGAGACAGGTAAACAGAAGGGGGAAGAAGACTGGAGGGGTGGATGGGTATCTCTCTCTCTCTCTCTCTCACACACACACACTCTCACACACACACACACACACACACACACACACCAGAAACAGCAAGCAGCTGCAGCCTGATGTTGGTTGAAGTATCCACCTTGTTTACTTAAAGCTTTCGATTTTGCTACCTGAATTCAAACACAATGGCTCTGTCCTGATTTATTTCAACGTGTAACGTTACTGGTTTAGGCTCAAATGTATAACTTCACAGCATCTGGCAGTGGAGGCACCTAAATTCAGCGTATCCTCAGGATGGCGTTATTCTGTATTATTTCTGGACATACCAATGATGTGTTAAGGATTTGCTCAATTATACAAACATCTTTGTCATGTATTGCTTTCCTAGAAAAACACTGAATTTCATGGCTTTTTACTTCATAATCACTGACATGAGCTGCAGTTTAATCACTACCACTGCATGGTATGAAATGGTTCTGTAAAGTCATCCACCCAGCCCATATTTTGTCTTTAACACTGTCACCCAGGCTCAATGTTGTGGCAGCTAGCTGTTCCTGGACTCATTTGCCAGGGAGCCTGCCTCACTCGTGGAGTCTTTTGAAAAAACAAAAAAGAGCTGAAAAGACTGACGCAGGCAAAAGGCAGCAGAACTCAGGGGACCCACAGGGAGAGCCCTTCGTTATCTTTAATTACCACCACTCCACCAGGGTCCAAATTCATTTAACCTGTGGTGCTTGCTGTACTGCAGGAATATTAGACCAATTAAAGCATGGTTCAGGTGTCATCATGCAATATGACTTAGGTGTCACCATGGCAAGAAAAATGACCCAACTCTTCACATCAGAAAATGTTTGTTTGCTAACTCTTAATTTCTATATGCATGTTTAGATCTAGACTATGAGAGCAAATTTGTATTTTTGTGATATGAAAAAATCTATTACATCACCATCATATCTGAAATTCAATAAGTCAATAAGAAACATTTATCTGCAACTATATTTCCAGAGGAGTATGTTAAATGATGGGAGAAGGCATCCTTGCCTCTCGAGCCTGCAGGATAACAAGGCTTTCAGAACACACTAAGGCCTGTTGTCAATCCTCTTATATTGTGCCTCACTGAAAATGGATTAGTGAGTAACACCTACGTTTTGGCCCCCATGTCACTTTGAAGGGATTTAATTGAAAGGGCCTGAAGCTGACACTGACCTCTTAAACTGATAATACACTCTTCCATTTTTATTATTTATTATTATTTTTATAATTATTGTTTTAGGGACGATTGTTAATTTTTGCACCTGGATTTGGAACACGTGATTTATTTTGTTTTTCAAAGATGCACAGAAAAGTCAGGAAACACGAGGGCCAGGGGTGTTTTTTGTTTTTCGTCCTACTTCAAATATGCTGCCTATTAACAGAGCTGTTTGTGGAAACGCAGAGGAGCCTTCAGAGGCGCTGACTGCGGGACGTAAGTAGCTCTCCAGGGTGCTGAAGTTGTCTCCAAACGCGACAGACTGCCTGTCACTTTCAGCCCATAATCCAAACACAACAACTTGGCTGTGTCTTCGCCGGAGTGACACCGTTGATCCTCGGGGTGAGTAGGTAAGGTTTTGGGGATGGTTAGGTGATGGTTTACGTGTATACAGAAAAGCAGATCCTGATTGTCTTCTCAGCCCCCGAAGCTGCCCTGATGGCGTCAAATAAATGGTAAATTGTTAACTTGTTTAAATTCAGCCATTTATGACTCAAAGCCATTCATTTGACAATGAGAAATTGACAGGACTTTTACTTTTACCCTGCAGGTGCCACTGGTCTAACTGATAATTCAACAGTGAACACGACGATCCACTACCTTGGACACCCTGGAAGGACAATGCAACATATTTCTCCAAATCTCAGAGGGTCGCTATGGGAGTCCAACCATGCATGTATGCCCATAATTAAAAGCAGACCAACGTTAACGACACTGCCCTTTTATAACTTTCTCTTATGGGTCCTCCTCGGAGTGTTGACGTTCCCTTGCTGTGTCCGCTGTTTAATATTTAAAGTCGGGGTGCTGGGGCCTTGGAACTGTGACCCTGTTTACTACAGAGCCCTGCCTGCTGCTGCCACCAAGCTCGCTATAAGCAGGATAAACAGAGACCTCAATCTGGATCTGGGCCTGGACATGGACTTTATCATCCTCCAGGAGCCTTGCGAAACCTCCAAAGCCCTCACTGCGTTTATTTACTACGAGAAGGTGGCAGATGCGTTTGTGGGCCCCACCAACCCAGGGTACTGTATTGCAGCTTCTCTGCTGGCCAAGAACTGGGATAAGGCCCTCTTATCTTACGGCTGCGTTAGCTATGAGCTCGACCGCGCCATAGGATACCCGACCTTTGCCAGGGTAGTGCCGTTTCCCCCCGATGTGCTGTTCACCGTGTTGAAACACTTTAGGTGGGCCAGTGTTGCGGTGGTCTCAACCAGTGAGGATATTTGGATGGACACCGCCGAGAAAGTTGCTATGGCTCTGAGGGACAAGGGGCTCCCTGTTGGCCTGGTTACATCTATTGGTATAAATGAGACAGAGGTGGAGAGAACGCTGAGGAAGATCCAGGCTGCGGGAGAGATCAGGGGTGAGTCTGAGCTGAACTTAATACAGGAGATAGCTATGTTACAAAATGTGCCTGTATGATTGTTATATGTTAAGGTGATAATAGAGGAGATAATCCCAAAGCAGAATAAGATCATAATGAAGCTTCTATTCATGTAAGATAAAAAAAAATATACTGTATATATATGGGAAGCAGATATTACTTCACAAGCGAACAACTTGCAGAATCGCAAACTATCAAGCCATCAGCTGTCCTGATTTGCTTTACCACCCATTTGCAAACATCCTCTTCAGCAGGCTTAGTACTCTGCCATCTGACCAGGGAGCCATTTTGACACTGCAGATTTCACTTTGTGGTTAAGGTGAATTGGGACAGCAGCTTCCTTTGTTTGTTGCCAACAACAACTTTGTTTTTTGTGCCTTTACTGGATCCTAGAGAGCTGACAGGAAAGAGGGGAAGAGAGAGAGAGAGATAGATAGAGAAGGGCTTAAAAAAATGAGAGTGGTTTCATGGTCAATTCAAATGGGCAGCGCCTCAATCTCCCAGGGCATCCCAACGTCTCATTTCTGAAGTACTTTTTAACCAGTGGTGTAGTTTCAGATATTCAGCTGGTTTGCATCCTCCTGAACTGAATTTATAAGATATGAAATAAGACTTTGGGGCCACATGATGGACGGTAATGTCTTGTCACTTCTGAAGCACCTGTCCAACTAAGTACATTTTCTCCTGCTTCTTGATTGAGGTTTGTTGTAAACTTTAAGAGTACCTTAAGTACTCCACTTGAGGAGGACATACAGCTCTTGTTGCCTACTGACACATTAGACCATTATGACACTGAGATCACTCTCACATTTTAGTAAAAATAGTTGTCCTTGTCTGTTTCAGTCATCATCATGTGCATGAACTCAATCCTGCTTGGAGGGTTGCAGCAGGCTACATTTCTTCTCAAAGCACAGAAAATGGGCCTGACTTCGGGGAAGTATGTGTTTGTGCCCTACGACACCCTTCTCTACAGCGTGCCCTACACCAACGTCTCCTACTTCCCCCTGCAAAACAACAGCAAGCTGAGGGAGGCCTATGATGCTGTGCTCACTATCACTATGGCCTCTGAGCCCTGGTCCTTCAACGAGGCGTTCGCTGCAGCCACGAGCAGCAAGGAAGTGACGCTAGCTGTGCCGCCAGAGCAGGTAGAAACTGCATGGATGTGACGCCAGGTTCACATTGTCTTTTCAAGCTTGTCTTAAAACTATACTCACAGGTCCATGTGTGGATTGAAAATGGAATTGGTTGCTGTAATTGTCCATACTGAACACAAAGTGATCCCTTTCCAGCACGACGCCAGTGTAAGAGATGGGGAACAAAATCCACTGTCCACAATGCGTGCCAAAGGAATTCAAACGTTCTGCCAAATCTAATAAGAGTCTGTGTGAGTTAGTCAAATCCAGCAGTTATCTCAAAGTTATGTTTCTAGAATAAAATGTACGTATCCTGTTTCTGTCCCTCCACCACAGCTCCGCAAGGAAATACCGCCCAGGAAAGTTTACTCAAATTTTCAAACGACTGTTCAAACGTTTCTCATTATTTTGTCCAATATCTATTTATCTATTCCATATACCAAGCATAGTCTTTGCACAGATACTTCTCATTTCATCTCTGGCTTCTTATACTAAAAACATCATGTACTTATTATCTTATCATACTAAAAAGAAATATTTAGTTTTTTTGTCTCCATTATCAATGAACTGACTAGGTCAGCTTAACTCTGCAACATTTGTTGCTCAACATTTCTGGAGAGGATGATTACACAAATCATTGTGTCTCTTCTTATGCCCCTTGCAGGTTAACCCACTATTTGGGACCATCTATAACAGCATCTACCTGCTGGCCAAAGCCATACACAACGTCAGGATAGCAGGCATGGGGCTGTCAGGCTCAAACCTGGCCTACTTCATGAAGAACATAACCTTCAGCGGCTTCAACCAGAAGGTCCAGGTGGACACGAATGGGGATGTTAAGACCAACTATGTAATCCTGGACTCTGACAACAAGGGGAGCAAGCTGTACCAGACCTATATGGTGGATCTAACATCCGGAGTGCTTCGTGTCGCTGGGAGGTCCATTAATTTTCCAGGAGGATATCCTCCGTCGTCTGATTCCAGCTGCTGGTTTGACCCGAATGCATTCTGCACAGGTGGTAAGGGGCTTCGCTCTGGCATGTTTGTGTGTGAATATAGGTACACATGGATATCTTTGGATGTCTTTGCTCAAAGTCTTATGGCGTTAACTGCTGTCATCCTCAGGTGTGCAGGTCACATATATCATAGCGGTGTTTGCTGTCATCTTCGCTCTGGCTGTAGGAGGGCTCGCTATAAGTCTTTATATCAGGTACAGCCTGTAAATGCAAACACACTGAAGCCTGTGTTTCTCTTCCATACTTTCCTTTTCCATCTTTCCCACTGATTTCGAGAAGATGGATTTTTGTGTCATGCAAGATGCTCACACATACTCTATGGTGTTGAGTATTTCTGAGTTTTGAGAGTTTTACTCAAGTTGCTAGCAAGAGAGGACTATAATAGCTTATCTCAAAGTGGAGTTCCAACCACACTTTTGATTTCCCTGACCTGTTGCAATAGGTCAAATTAATCTTTACTTTGAAATTACTTGAAGCAGTATTTTTCATGTGAATGTCTTTTCCAAAAGACATTGATTAATTACCCTTATTTTATATCTTCCCATCTGAGTACCATATGCTAACAGTAGACTAAATGTAGTTCTCATATAACAATGAGTGTTTCTGCTTCATCATCTGTCTTTGCTCCAAAGATGGCCTCTGAGATAGTTTTAGGAAGCCCATGGTCATTGGTTGAACTTATTTCCTTTCCTTTTCTAAATCTCATTGGCAGGAGGAGACTCCAACAAATCCAGCTGGTCAAAGGTCCCAATCGAATCATCCTGACCTTAGAGGATCTCACGTTTATCAATCCTCAGCTTAGCAAAAAGGTAAGCTGCATCACTGTCAACAAATTAAACTTTAATACATACGTAAATCTATTGTCCATGTTTACTCCACTGTCCTTGGACATAATACACAGATCTCTATCAAATCTTCCCCTGGTGTTTGGTGTTTTCCACAGAAAATCACTTTAGAGGATCTGAGCGAGTCCAAGAGCGCTCTAGAGGAGAAATCTGCAGACCACTCCCACTCTGTGAACAGCATTCAGACAGCAACTAATGAGAACACCAATGTAGCCGTGTACGAGGTAGGTAACAATGGAAGAGTAATTGTACCTGTTGCTTCAGCCCATATGTATACACAATATTTAAAAATGCAGTAAGTATGTAAGCAAAGGAGGGAGGGGTGTCCTTGTGAAGCACATATCCATGTCTATTTTTTTATTTTAATATTGGTTAGAATGTGAAATTTGCATGTTTAAGTTCAGGTTTTTGGGGTTAAGGTCAGGTTGAACCTTTTCAGTAAGATTGAGGCCATGTTAAATCAGGAATCAGAACAGTACTCACAAAAAAAATTGGGCCTGCAGTAAAATGTGTATGGAAAAAAACACATGGCCTATAATAGTTTAATACCACTTTAAGGAAGTAAAACTGCATGTGTAAGACAAAACTCCTAAAAAAAGTTTGATCCCACTGTAACAACATGATGTTTCTTCCAGGGTGACTGGGTGTGGCTGAAGAAATTTAAGGAGGGACACTTCAAAGAAGTGAAGCAGAGCACCACCACGATTTTCACAAAGGTAGAGCAACATGCCATGACCTGTAACAAAAACACTGGCACAGAATTGTATTTTTACTGTAATTAGGTGGCTTGGTTCCCTCAAAATGTCATACAGGTTTTATACTCAGGGCAATATAAGCTGCAGCCAGGACACTGTTAAAAGATAATAACTGCACAAGGAGTATTATGTATAGTATGGTATTATGATTGTCTCGATATGCCTTCTTCTCCTCCATCATTCCGTGAACTTGTTTACCTGCTGTCCTCAGATGAAAGACCTGAGAAACGAGAATGTGAATCCGTTCCTTGGCTTCTTCTCGGACTGCTCCATGTTTGCGGTGGTGACGGAGCACTGCTCTCGGGGCAGTCTGCATGACCTGCTGAGGAACGAGGAAGTTAAATTGGACTGGATGTTCAAGTCCTCACTTCTGCTCGACCTCATCAAGGTAAACACTGATGTACTGAATATACATGATATTACCAGAATTTTCCACTGGGTTTTGCCATTATCCCCATTGGCTTGTGCAGTGTATTATGTGACATGTTCTTTGTGATTAACTGCACTGTTGAACACCTCGTGCTTCCAGGGTATGAAATACCTTCACCACAGAGATTTCCCCCATGGCAGGCTAAAATCTCGTAACTGTGTGGTAGACGGACGTTTTGTCCTCAAGATTACTGACCATGGCTTCAATGAACTGCTGGAGTCTCAGAAAGCGCCTTTTGAAAAACCTCCTCCTGAAGGTACCTTAAGCTACCATTAGCCTTTTATGTGTGGTGTTAAGATGACATTGAAGGTTTTAACTCATGTTCAGTGTTGCTCACATACACAAAGCTATACGTTTATTACAATTGGTAGAGATTGGTATCATGTTCCCAACGTAATTCTAAATCCTTTCTGTTTTTCACTCAGATCTGTTTTGGACAGCTCCAGAGTTCTTAAGGGACGTCACAATCTCACGTAAAGGCACCAGCAAGGGAGACGTGTACAGCTTTTCTATCATTCTTCAAGAGGTGGTGGTCAGGGGCCTGCCGTACTGCATGCTGGGTCTACCACCCACGGGTGTGTATCCATCAGGGAGGAGGAGCTGTAGATAAAGAGAAGTAGACACAGTAGAGGGGGATTTTTTTGAGATCTTACTTTTTAATTTGGCTGTCATGAACATGTGTCCCATCTCCTCCATCTCCATACCAGAGATCATCCGGAAGGTGAAGAAGCCTCCTCCAATGTGCCGCCCCACCGTGGCCCCAGACCAGGCTCCTCTGGAGTGTATCCAGCTGATGAAGCAGTGCTGGAGTGAACTGCCTGACCGCAGACCAACATTTGATGAGATCTTTGACAGGGTAAACCTTTGGAGACACATGGTGGAAGAAGTACTCAGATCCTTTATATTTAAGTAAAAGTAGAAATACCAATGGTCTAAAAATACTCCATTACAGTTCAAAATGTTCAAAATACAGAAGTATTACTGGCAAAATGTACTTAAAGTATCAAAAGTAAAAGATATTTTTATGCAGAATGGCTCCTTTCATAGTGTTATACTATTATAGAATATTATATTAGTCAGTTTTTGTCAGTAACAAATACGATTTACTTTGTATACCACTTTGTAGATTAGCAGAATAGCACTACATCATATCATATAAGCATACTGTATGTTTTTAATGTAAAAATTAACTAGTGTCAAATAAATGTAGGGGAGTAAAAAGTATAGCATTTCCCTCTGAATTGTAGAATAAGTATGTCAAAATTTTACTTAAATGTACAGCACTTAAATGTACTTAGTTACATCCCGCCACTGCACCCTTGTGTCCTTTAAAATCTTACAGTCGTTATCCCACTCAAATAAACCTGCGTAAAGAATATTATACTTATTGTTTAACATGATTCTGTATTTTCTTTATGAGTAGTTCAAGTTAATTAACAAGGGTAAGAAGACCAACATCATTGACTCCATGCTGAGGATGCTGGAGCAGTACAGCTCCAACCTGGAGGACTTGATCAGAGAAAGAACGGAGGAGCTGGAGGTGGAAAAACAGAGAACAGAAAAACTACTGTCAGAGATGCTCCCACCGTGAGTTTGTACACACATAAACATGGGGAAACCCAAACATAACAATAATGTAAAGCTTAGTTTTACTAAAATATCTATCTGGATGTAAACTTCATGTGCCTAATAAATCCAATCGACACAGTTTAATTACATTTACCTAATAAAATCCTGATCATCTGATTCCCCCATCTTCAGTTCTGTGGCTGAAGCTCTGAAGACCGGTGCCACAGTGGAGCCGGAGTACTTTGACCAGGTGACAATCTACTTCAGCGACATTGTAGGTTTCACTACCATCTCCTCGCTTAGCGACCCCATTGAGGTGGTCGACCTTCTCAACGACCTCTACACTCTGTTTGACGCCGTGCTCAGTAACCACGACGTCTACAAGGTCAGAGAGCATGCTCAGTGTTTCTAGTGAACTCTCATTTTCTACCAGTGAGTTGTAAAATGAGAGATGAGTTTATGAGGATGTAGAGTTCATGACTTTTTGCGAAAATCTCTCCTGCATCTGAACAATATTCACAGATATATATCTTTAGAAATATTAGGTGAAAGTGTTTGTTTGTAACAATGTTCTTTGCATTGAAAGAAAGAGGTTAGATTGACACGGCCTACTTTGAATTTGAAAGATCCGTATCCTAGATGGCACTGAATTTTAACAGCATGTGTCTATAGCACACATACAGTACATAGAGACACACACTGATGTGCCCGTAACTGGATGAATACGTTTACATTATCTAGGTGGAGACCATTGGTGATGCTTACATGGTATCGTCGGGTCTGCCAAAGAGAAACGGCAACAAGCACGCTGCCGAGATCGCCAACATGTCTCTGAACATCCTCAGCTCAGTAGGAACCTTCCGCATGCGGCACATGCCAGACGTGCCCGTCAGGATACGCATAGGAATCCACTCAGGTGAGACTGTGCAAAGTCAGTGTCTCCACAATGCAGTTTACACTATTATTAACCTCCTGCTCCAGTTGAGCAGTGTGAAGTGAATATGAGGGTGACTGTTATTTCAACTTCATGTATTTTTCCGCATTATTTATACCTGTTGTCTGATAATGGTCCACCTCAGAGGAAACATTTGGTCTCATCCATCAGCTCTACAGTCACAATAATACTTGGGTGGAGTATTCAAAACAGGGCAGTGTTGCTAGGCTGCAGCAGCTTCTGGTACTCTTTTTCTTTTAACGTTTGTCTTAACATGTTCCGTTGTCTAACTAACCATCTTAGTTGTTAAATTGGACTTTGTAACGTTCTTACTCCAGACTTACTGTTGAATCCATCTTTAAACTGGACAAATGGCTTAATTGTTGTGTGCTTTCAGGCTCCTGTGTTGCTGGGGTGGTAGGTCTGACTATGCCACGGTACTGCCTTTTTGGAGACACCGTCAACACTGCCTCTCGCATGGAATCCACTGGGCTGCGTGGGTACCCTGTACACGAACACACCATATTTTGTTGCGTTGTTTCGTGTTTTGTTTTGGTCCAACGTCCTCTACTCTTCTCTTTGTCCCTCAGCTTATAGAATCCATGTAAATCTGAGCACTGTGAACATCCTCCATTCTCTTAACGAGGGTTATAAAATAGAAGTCAGAGGCAAGACGGAGCTGAAGGTAACGTAACAGTCGACAGTCTCATTTAATCTTTGACCTTGGTATGTGGTAATTGAGGCAAATAGTTTGGAGACTAATGATCCATGTCTCTGCTTTTTTTGTTTTTTCAGGGTAAAGGCATCGAAGAGACATACTGGCTTGTGGGGAAAACAAACTTTACAAAGCCTTTGCCAAAACCACCAGAGATCAATCCAGGGTAAGAGCTTACTGTTGCTTCTTGCACCTTTGGTATGTCTGAATCCTAAAATAATAAATAAATGTGTACAAATTCTTTATTAAAAAAATAGCACGAGGAAGACATTTACTCATAAGACCCACCTCCCATCTGACCTAAAATTGTTATACATGCCATTGCTGCCCTGTTTTTCAAGCAAGCGCCCTCGGCAGAAATGATCACCTGTTTTTATTGTTCAGTCTGCAGATATCTGTTAAGGAATGTTGCATTTCATTAGTGTCATCGACATGTAACTGCCTCCTGCCACTGACGCAGTTTTGTCTCACGCAAATTGCAACTATCTGAACGTTACGTCAGGGAAGACAATCACGGGCTGAACCCAGACGATGTAGCTGCGTACCGGAAGGAGAAAGCTGAGAAAAAGGCTTGACCTTCTAAGTCCACGCAGGGGAGGTAGAGACCTGCATGGCGCCTGGCGTTGTGTTGTGGAAATGTTTCTGTGTTTCTGTCAGTTTGACGTGACCAAACGCACCCTCTGAGCCTGCACACGCACAGATCTGTCACATTGATTCCTGAATCTCATTGATTGCTCATTGATCTTATCACCTTCTACATCCTCTTAAGCAGATTGGGGAAACCCTTCTTTGTTTAGTTCATTCACTTTCAATTGTGGCTGGCTGGTGCATTTTCACCATTAACTCTCATTTAGTTTGCTGTGGTTTTGGCAGCATTTGTTGTGTCTTTTCATCCGCTTTGTGGTGTGCTTTCCTAGCATTTTCATGTCTTTGAACAGAGCAGAGCTCTGCTTGAAAACAAATGTCTCTGTAAAATGCAATATTGATGGTAACGCCAACCTCTGTATTTACTAGGGACAACTGGCAGGTGATGGTGACAGAGGAGATCAAGACCCTTTTTCGCAAGGCCAATAGGCAGGTGGACAAAAAGATCTGAATGAGAGAGAGAGAGATGGAAAGATGTGAAAGAAGCAAACCCAGAAGAGCAGAAGAGAGCAGGACACCAAAGAAAGAAAGAGACAAAATTCTGGGAGGAGTAGGCAGAGGACAGAGAGGGCCACCCAGCCTCTCACTGTGGCTTAACACAGACTTGTTTAAGAGGCTTGTCCATCGACTGGCTAATCTGCCTGCAGCCAGCGCAGCAGAATGCGACGGTGCTAATGTAATGAGAGTTGTCGCATTACCTGCCTGCAAACCTGTTGCCAGCAGCACGGGGAAGCTGCATCCCTCCTTAATGAAGGATGGACTCACTCACTCCTCTCTGCACTCACTGGCCACTGAGTGGTCACCAATTTTAGTACAACCAGAGGTTCACCCATCGGAAGATTCAACGCCCCAAACGTCTATTCCAAAATGAAATGTTTTTTGTGACAATGTCTGTTTTTAGTTTGCCATGAACGTTCATAATAGATGTGGTGGCGAGGCTGTTAGCTTACTTATCTATGGATGAATATTATATGTTGTTAGTTCTACAAAGTTGGAGGCAAAGCTGCTATGTAATTATCAAAAGAGAAAAAGAGAAATTTGCCATGTTCATTTCTATTTAGCAGAATCCATTCAAGCCCGTTCCTACAAATTATTTAACTTTTTCTTTTCAGCTGTCACCCTTTTATTTACACTAATGAAAGGTTGACAGCACAAAGTAATGACAATGCAAGGAAAGCAATGAAAGTTGTGATTTTTGTTCTTTCTTGTTATATACAATTCAGTACAATTTTAAGGTCCTTTAGTAAAACAACAAAGTGATGGATTTAATGTCAGCACATGTAACTCTGGTTAAAGTAAATTGAACTGCATTGATTGTTTGTGCTGTCTGAATGACACAATATACTCCTGCTGTATTTGCTTGCTATCAATAACAGACCCATAATACAAAGTCATAAAGTATGTGAAGTGAAGTTCATAAGGAAAATGACTTGTGGTGGCCATTTATTCAACATTTCACTTAAAATACTGTTTGTTTCATCACAGGTTTACAGCCTTTCTTCAACTATGAGATCACAGTCTCTGCCAACCAAAATCTCCTCAAAATTACATTTCTGTCAAAGTAACTTTTGTACACAAATCCATTAAAGGTTGCTTCAAGAGAGCAAACTGTGTGTACAATGTTAACCACATCTTAAAGTGTTACAGTTGGTTGGCCCAAAAGCTGATGTCGAACTATATGAATGTTGTACTATGGTACATTTATAGAATTTTGTGTTCCCAGTAGTTCATGCACAGTTTCCCTCACAGATGCACAATGTGTCAGAGCTGTGCTCCCGCTGACGAGCGCCATCTAGTCTCCAAATTAAGATATTTGCAAAGGAGCATTGAATGGATTTGGTTTTATTTTCGCCAGAGTGCTTTTGAGTGAAAAGTAAAAAGCAACATGTTCACTGCAATTTATTAAAAACGGCATGTAGTTGTAAGGGAATACGTGAGAGCACACACTAACATAATGTGAAACTGAATAGACAATAATGACTTTAAAATATGATAGTGGATAGAAGTGTATTGTCTTGACATAAACCCAAAATGTGAAGTCACTTCTCAACCCAACCTAAGTCAAATATTATAATTAATATTTTTTAATAACATTTGGAAATTATGTCCAAGCATCCTATCATATTAATGTTGACTATAGGAACAGCTTAGTTCACTCTTGATAAACAAAACAACAGCAGAGTCGGTCAGAAACATGCATATTGTTTAATTTATATGTTGTAATTTGCTATATTATTGCTGCAGTGCAAAGTATAAGTCGTATGTAAGTATGACATCATTCAGGAATTAAATCATTGATTTGTAACACCTTCATCCTTTGACTATACTCATAGTGTAACCAGTCCTTTTCCACTTTGCAACCAGAGGGTGGCGCTACAGCTCCCACACAGAAATCCATAAGGCATTTGTTTCTCACAAAGAGACTGCATTATTCTGTAAAAGAGAAGGGTTGGAGATTTTGATTGTTTTTGCATTCTATAACATAACGGTCTTAAGATAATGCTACGGCTGTATGAAAGGCACCTTTAAAATGACTGATTTGTATTATTTTGTCAACCTGCTGTTGCGTTGCAGCTACACCTTTTTATTTTCTGTGCTGGGACTGCAGGAGATTGAGTTTCTCATTCACCATGAGAACCCTGCACTCCAGTTTTTGCACTGCTCAGCCTGCTTTTCCTCAGTTTGGGACGTCCCAAAAAAGATCCCACTGACTTTGATGGCGAGGGAAGTGAACCACAAAATTCTCTGGATAGATGGCAGATTAGCAATATAAGGAAACAGTCCTCATGGTAAAATCCCTACATTCCAGACCTGGGAGGATTGTTTGACCTCCAGTCGACTGGAAAGATTGTTATCCTTTTCCTGTGGGATGTTAATTCTAGCAAGCTCACATTCCTCTGTTCAGCACTCCAGAGGACTGTATCAACTGTGTTCAAATGCTTTTCAGACATGCTTTGCAAAAATAGAACACACACACAAAAATTATTTTCTTTCTGTTTTCTTTTTTTATTATTGAAAAATGAACATGTTATTACATAACCACACAATTCCAACAGCTGCTTTGTGGAAAGCACCTACAGCAACAAAATGACATGGCATAGCTGGCAAGTGAACAGAAATTATGCACCAGACATTTGCCACCTTTCTTCTGCAAGCAGAGGAACAATTCAGTGGAGAACGGAGGCAAAATTTGGAAAAAGTGAGAGTACGAAGGGAAGCAGTGGGAAAGAACTGTAAAACAAGCTTGTGCACAATCTTTTTTTTTCTTTAAACATTAAAGATAATGCAAACACATATGGATGGTAGCCGAACCACTATAGGCAAAGCAGGGAGTAAAGAAAGTGGAGCATACTTAATATAAGCATGATGTCTGCTCAACAACTGCTGTTTGTTTTAAGAAAATATGTATTTGTATTGGATAGTATTATTCAATCTAAGGCGACTTAAGGTTGGATTTTACAGAATTGTTCCCCAGGAATGTTTAGTGTGTTTAAAAATAGTTAACTCAGATACTCAGTCCACAGATTGCATGTTGGAATGTGCTCATGAGGTAACAGTCATACCTAAAATACACAGAGTGTCCTGCCATCATTTCACAAATAACAAAGCTAGCCACCACAACTCACAACATTAACATTATAGCTCATCACGCATCTTGTCTCCTTGAGGTCTAACCACTCTGCCGATGTACATGATGGAGTTGGTCTTGTTGTCCTTCACCATGAAAATGAAGGGGTGGTCTACGTAGAAAAGTTTGGGGTTCCTCAGCTTGTCGGTGCCAAAGATGCTGGTGTCGTACGGATTTCCATCCACGTTCAGCTCCAGGGCTGACGCGTGGAGGACGTTAGAGAGGTAGAGGTCCTTCTTTCCGGACATGTTGGACAAGTCAGCCTTGGCTTTGTCCACAGCCTCGGTCAGGCCGAGCTCAGCCAGGTGTTTCTAGAAAACATAGAGGATTGATCGGGTCAAAGGGTTGTTGGTTGATTTTTAGATGTCTATACTGTAACTTTACATTGTCACAATCATCAATGCATCATAGTGCCACTGTTTACCTGCAGGTTGTGGCTGACTTCTACTGAGAGTTTGGGGAGGGAAATGGCCACGGCCCTGTTCTCCATCTTGCTGAGCCAGGTGTCCACCTGCTTCCTGGTCAGGAGTTTCTCCAGGCGATCCAAGGGCTCCAGGTGGTAGGGCATGATAAGGATCATAGAGGCCTGCTTCTGGCCCAGAGGCATGTTCAACACAAAGATACGGTTCTCTTTGTCCTCGTAGAAGTCGTACAGACCTGCGAAGAGGAGCTCAATCAGATATCTTATCTTGCTTGCGTTGTTGATGGCAGAATCAGTTTCGAAGACGATCAGAAGCAGAGATAATGGAGGAACTCACCTGTACGATGCATCATGGGAACAGCAACGGTGAATGAGCGGGTAACCAGGAAACCACGCGTGTCCACCATTTTATCATGGAACTTCTCATCCCAGTGAGCTGTGGGGCAAAACATAGAGGACTCACTTACACGTCTGCACAATCTTTTGACATCTCCATGTGTTTCAGCTTTGATTGCAAATGGAAACAAACCAAGGCTTTGAATAATAAAACTTCTTATACTCACGCTTGAAGAACATGGCGTTGACAATCATGGCTCCATCTGGGTTCTGCACTTCCTTGGTGACCTCAAGCAGCTTGCCACCAGTGGCCTTGGCTGCCCACTCGTTGATGGAGCTAACTGCGCTCCTCTTGTCCCTGAAGTTTATTTTTGTATGGTCGTAGTTGTAGTGCTTCTTGCTGTTTTTCATAAAATCGTCAGCAAAGGAGACGGAGCTGGGGCCGTACAGGCGGTTGTTGATCTTCCAGGTAGTATTGCGTGTCTTGGCATCGCTTACCTGGGAACAATAGCAACACATAATAAACTGTGACCAATGAGCAACATATAGAAAGTACTGGGGGTCCGGTTTGAAGCCGGTTTGAAGCTGGGTTCTCTTGGGTCCAAAATAGAATAATAAACAAAGCAGGTAAGGAAAACAATGATACCAATTTAAAATTTTGGGCATGTTGGTAATAAAAGGCTTATTTACCTCAGAGAGCAGCTCGGACAGACCTGCATGCAGCTGTTCATCCTTCAGTTTGTCAGCACTAAGGACGGTTTTGACCTGAGAGGCAGTGGAGGCCTTGCCACCAAGAGCCACCATCCCCAGAGAGGAGGCCACCACCACAGGAGAGATGAGGATGTTCTCTATGGCTTTCTCTTTCGCCATGTTGTGGTAGAGGCTAAACCCAAATCAGATTAAAGAAATATTATTTGAAATGCAACAAAGAGTGCTTAAGTAAAACCAAGTGTACTACCATCATAATATGCACATAAGTGTAAGCACAGTAATGTATAGGTTTCAGACCTGAAGGCCAGATTGGCGCTGTTATCAGCCAGTGTGGTGGCATGGCTGCTCAGCTTTTTGTCCTCTGCAGAGACCCCGAGGACCAGCAGACAAAAAGTTACGATAGTTGTCATCCACATCCTGTCTGTTTCTGAAAGCAGTTGTAGCAGCCTGTGAATAAGAACATACGAAACATAAAGCATTAACAATGCATCAACCTGGGTTGTTTTCCTAAAATCAAATAAATCATATATGTGTATTGAGTTTGAGGTGGAAGGCACGCGTCAGAATATTTCCTCCGAGTAAGTTTGTGGAATTAATTAATATTTTAATTTAATTAGATCTCAGAGAGATGATGCCAGAACTGTGGAATGTGGACGTGGAGCTGTTAGAGGCAGGGTGGGGCTGGCTCAGCCCACACAGAAGCTTGGGAACGCCTCCAGTTTCAGGCAGACATGTTCCTCGCCACGTCAGCAGCAGCAGCTGTCCGCTCAGAGTGAAATGCTACGCTGACTTGACAATGAAATACGACGCCTCTCTGGTCTCTACATTTATTTTAATTGATGCAGACTGTTGCACGTCGACACATTTTTCATTCTAATGACTTCTCCTTGAGCTAGAAGGATCAGAAACCAGTGAGCTTTACTGCATAGACATGCAGTCTTTTGATATTTTCACATGTTCTCTGTAGCAGCACTTGGAGCCATCTTTTGTGCCTGAGAAAGGGCATGTCTAACTAACATGTCAGGCTATATCTAACTCATCCCATCACTTGCTCAAACAAAGGACCAAATGCATAAGGCTGTAATTAACCAGCTGCAGTGGCATCTCTTAACACATTTGCTGTTCCCTCTCCACCATTCTGAGTGCTATGCTGGCTGCATCTCTGTATTTGTAAATTTGTGATACAGCAGAAATGACTTAGTATCATGTTCGGATACCTTGAGATCTTTTGATGTCTGCGATTTTCATTCTGAAAGACAAGAGGTGTATGCAGTAATCTCCATAGAGCAGGCAGTAGAACATTATACAGGCTCTGGTGGAGACATTTTCTGTATTGTCCAATTCCTTCATTTTATTTCCTAGTTTTCAAACTTTAGACTCAAAACAGTTAAAGTTAAGTTATTATACAAGTTATTCACAATCAGACATGTAACTATTTTTCATTGACTGTGGAGTGTGTGCAGCACTAATTTCTAGAGGATAGATTTGAACCTCTCATCATCAAAAAGTGATGGATTAAAGTGAATCAAAAAGCCAGAGTGGGTACAAATAGTTCGTTCAGTGAATTTGATTGCACTTAATGCATTTAAATAGACTGCAAAGTGGTGACATGCAAGAGGCAGAAGGTTTTAGTAGCATCATGCTGGGATAAATAGTATGAAAACCACAGCCAAAGCTTTACTTCTTTCACTGCAGAAAAACTCAAATGCTGTACTGTCACTTTAAACCATAAAAACAAAGCAGCCCATTCACCCTCTGCATTCCTTCCTGAAAACAAAGACCGTTATCTTCTAATCCTTACCTGGCACAGATTCGCTGGGTTTCTTCTGAGATGCGTCCTGTGAAAAGCGTAACTGTAACACACTCTCCTGCCCTCTTTCGCTCACTGTTTATATATATATATATCCTGAGAGAGAACTTTCTAGAAGTGGGAATGGGATATGCAAATTAGGGTGTCTGACTTTCCTCGGGAAGTTGGGAGTTGGGACGTCCCACATGAAACCTCAGGCTGGAATGAGAGGGGTCGGCAAAGGTTTACTCCTCAAGCACTGGTCTGGGCTCAGCTTTGAGGTTTTGCCCAGCGGTGGCTGCAGACAGAGACGGCAGGATAAAATCTGATTCCTGGTCAGTCTTAGCTGCTGATGTACATAAATACTCCTCAGCTAGTAGGTCTTCATGCTGCTTTCTGACTCAATGTCTAACACTGGTTTCATCACATGCAAAAAATAAAGAATACGTGTATTTTCAAATGAACTCAATGATTCCCATGCATGCCAACATGGCATGTTAATGCTGTTTTTGCAGTTGTTGATTGTATGAGCCTCTTTGGAACACCACTCTTCTGCAGTCTCAGCAGGGAGGACATCAGTGAATAAACACATTCTTTGCAAATGTTCCCAAAAGAACAGAAGTACTTTTATTTGTGTTAACCTTGTTGCACGTACGTCTGATTTCAAACAGAAAATCCCTGAAAAGCTTCACTCAGTAGTTTTTGTGCCTCGCAGAAGGTGCAAGATCTGCAGCCCTGCCCCCACCGCCACAGTGCCACGTCTGTCCAACTCAGCTGCTGATTACAGGGTGCTTGAAGGATGGGGGAGTTAAGGAGGACCACTGTCGTAAAAACTGACAAGTCCTAACAGGATCTGAGTAAGTTAGAAATATGTGTGTAAAGCTGTTTAGTCTTTAATCTGCATTATGAAAACAAAGTTATCAAACGTTAGTGATGATGTTAGCTTTGTTCTATATAATCTTTGTAATGAATCTACAGAAATCAACAAAGCATTTGCCACAATCATATCATGTCATACCCACTATAGAGACAGATCAAGACATTTGATAGATAAGATATACATCTGCATCACATACAGTATTTTGATCAGGGCGTCTGACACAAACTATTTTCCAACCAGAGGAATTCCATCAACCTTTAATCCGCAGATTGCTGCCCTCTGCATGTTGTCCTTACATGCCAAATGGTGAACAGCTTGTGTTTTTGAGCGACTTGTTGGGGGAGGACATCCAGAAAGCTCTTTGTTCCTATCTCCACAACACTCTCATTTCTTTTCAAACTTTACTTTTTATTATGATTCACATTTTGGGACAGTGACCCACCTAACAATGTCTACTTTGAAAGGTTTGATAGGGAGCAGGCTTGCAGCCCCTCCCTTCCCCTCGGGGGGAGTTTGTCTGCCTGTAAAAAGCCCCAGGAGCCACAGTTGGCACCGAAATTCCTCAGCATGTGCAGAGTGAGGGCACCTTCCGGGTCAAGCAAGTCTGGTCAAATCTCCTAATACACATAACAGCCATTGACAGAGCAATCCCTTCATTGTTTTGTGTGGCAAAAGCCTGAAATATCAACACAGACATGAAAAGTGGGAGGAAAAGGAGGCCCGCGGGTGCAAGACATTTTAAAAACATTATTTGTACAATATGGGGACATTCATTTTGAAACAGTACATGATCCCAAGGCAAAGTCATGATTGTGATATTACATTATCATGTGTGCTTTAAAGAATTAGCTCCTAACACATGCAAGAGTAGTGCACAAGTGTTTTTGCTGAAAACAGAACAACATCTCCTTTATATTGTGTGTATGTGTGTGTGTATACGTGTCTCTGAGCATAAAGAGGTTTCCAGCACTTTTTTGAAGCACCACCACATGCAAATATCTTAAATCCTCGAAGCCTTTCAAACTTAAGATATAGTAAGGAAGGATGTAAACGCTATAGGCACAGCACTAAATGATGCAATATTTCACCAAAAATCAAAAGACTGCTTTTCACAACGGTAAGCCAGACATGTGTTTGTCATGCTTTTATCTGCAACAGAATCTGAAATAAGAGCAGGAGGGTGGAGCGTTACATTACTGCAGCAACGAAATGCTATTTGAGGACAGGAACCCATTCAACATCTGGATGTCATTAAACTAACCTCAGCACCAGCCTTGGTGCGTTGCATCCTCAGTTGTGTCTCTTTTAGTGTTGACAAAAGGGGATCTAGCAATAAGATGTTTGCTTGCTGATTGTTTTTCCATGTGCAGTGTATACATGTGGATTTAAATGATAAATGATGTCTCTGGTTGACAGAATACCAGTCGCTTCGACAAACAGGATCATCTATATTTTAGAAGTATTGACTGGAGAATGTAAGGTAATCATTATTATTTTTATAAGTTGTAAGAATTTGCCATTCATCAAGTTATATGGTACATGTAGTAAGGAACGGAAAGCAACCAAATCTAATTCAAACCAGCTGCTCATTCAGTGGCATTGTCATTAAAGTTGCTACAGTACAAGAAAAAGCCCTATATGGTGGTTGTGAACAAACAGAGGAGTTCAGTCACTCTGGGCTGCAATATTGTATACTGATTCCAACACTACAGAGTCTCCCCAGGTGTATTGGAAATACTTTGAAGTATTCTCTTAAAAAACTAAATGTATTTACCTAGATTGAAAGAAAAGGTTTTCATTATCATTCAAAGTTTCCACAAGTTTCTAAAGGTATCTTAACAGTTTCATAGATTATATAATTACATACTATAAAGGCTGGTTGTAATCTTGGCATTCTGTCACAAACTTTTATGGCTACGACTCCACACTGAGGGATTGTTGGACACAGAGGAAGGTAGTAGAGCACAGCTGCCATGAAACCATGATGCAAGACCTTAGAAATGTTTCAGCTCTATGATGCAACTTCCTGAAGTTTTGTCTCTACGAGTGCAGTGAGCTGCTTGATAATATACAGCTGCAGGACGCAATGTTTCATGAATACAGGTATTTTTAATGACTTCTATTTAAAGACTTCAAGCAACTGCTGCTTTACAGCATGTATTTAATTTGAAATTTCTTAAACCCTGCTACTCCAAAACAGATAGATAATATATTATCACCAATACACACAAAATAAAGAACAAAAAGTCACTTTCATTTACTTCCCCTCAGCCTGGGGGACAAAGGACGTCATTAGTCTGTCCGATGAGCAGGACTGAGACAGCAGTCTGCCACTAAATGTACTCCTCTGCCTGGTGAATGTGCTGTGCAGAGGGACAGGTATTTTACTTCTATCTAAGAACACTGTACACTCCACTTTCAGTAGATTTATTGCAGAAGAGTTTTATCATCAAACCACTGTCTGAGTCCTGTCACTAAACAGCTCATCTTTACGTCTTTTGATAATAGATTAAGTTGCTCCAACATTTGAAACCCACCTGTCCGATTTAAAATGTATCCAAAATATCGAATCAATTAATTATTTGGCCAAATGAATGATAATCCATCAAAGTTATTAGATTGATCACAAGGAAGACAAAAGAACAAATTTGGTCTTTTGTCTTATCCGACTATCATTTATGATCGGATGACTCAGGAAAATAAAGAACATTAGCAGGTTTGTTGTTTTTCAGTTTTTGCCAGTGGTGGAGAGTCTTTATGTATATTTACTCAAGTACTGTACTTTATTGATTATTTTATTTCTATTTTGTGGAGAGATATATTGTACTATGTACACTGCTAGGTTTATTGGATATCTTTAGTTACTTTGCAGGTTAATAATTATTATACAAAATATACTCAACAAATTAATTATGTTTCATTATGGATAAAGATAAGAATTTATTGATCTCTTGGTGAAAGTGACTATCTACCCAGCAGTATACAGTATATATAGTAAATAATGTGCTGCACCTTTACCAGCTACAACATTAAAGTGATATACACATTACTGTACCAGTACTTATAATTCAACAATACATTACTCTGAGCCATTCTGCATAATAAGTATCTTTACTTTTTTTACTTTAAGTGTGTTTTGATGCTAATACTTTTACTTTAGTTACTTTTTGAATGCAGGACTTTTATTTGTAACAGAGTCTTTCTACACTGTGATATTGCTACATTTACTTAAGCAAGATCTGAGTACTTCTTCCACCACTGCTTTTTGCAGAGTAGCAGTCTATTTTGGCTCCAACTTGATGATGACAAGGCAGCAGTACTAATGGCTTTAATACAGACTGAACACGTCCCCTGGTGGCAACAGTTTGAAAGTTTCCTCAAAATCTATAAATGCTTTCTTCGTGGTAATTAAAGTCTTAATTGATGTTATATTAAAGTTTATGTTCTTTCTTTTACTCTAGAGATGTTTTTAAATTTCACTTCTTTTGGTGGGCTTTTTTTATCCACTATTTCAGACAGAAACCTAAGACATCCATAAACCCTTGGAGTTTTGGGAGAAGCCTTAGAACATAAACACAAACACATAATATTAATTATTCACCTAACACTATACAGATATTATGCTACTACTATATTGCATTGTGGACCAACAGCCACTAGATGGGGTGCAAAGCAAGCAAATAAAATAAAACGCCCCCTTGTAAGACAGCATCCTCAAACATACACAGATAGCTCCAAACATGACAAGAAAGACATTTTTGAGCAACAATTCAAGCTGCTCTGTTGATAGTCAATAAGAGCAGCTTTCTGACACATATTTCTGTTTTCATGTTTTCAGCGTGGCAAAATTAAAGAAAACTGAAATCAAAATACTCAAACATTCACAAGCTCAGTGAATGTGGGATGGCTCCTGGTATCAGCATGCGTCTCTTGTCCTGTGTAATCTCCTGTGCTCCTGTGGGATAGAGTTCTATAAAGTATCACAGTAATTCAATGCTGTTTCAATCCCCCATCAGACTTTTTGCAGTGCGGCCTCTGAAGAAATCAAACCTTACTGTGAAATTCCAGCAGACCTTCAAAGTCATAACAAGCTGTTAAATTGGCATTTAGACGATGCAGTCTAACTGTCTGCATTGGTATTCTCATGATTTCGTCCTTGCTCCCCCACTCCCTGCTCCAGTCATGTTCTGTAGCCGTTCAGAGAGCGTCAGTCACAAACTGTTCACCTGAACCTGCTGCATGACAGACCACCACCTGCAGAGGAGACCCCTACCAGCCGTCCCACCCTCCCTGCCTGTGGGTGCTGGTTGGCATTTTGAAATGGGTGGAGTTCATAACAAAGCGCAGCAGCTGGAGTTGCCGATTTATGCCAACCTGTGGAGAGAAGAGCAGGGAAGCCCGGGTCAGCCACATCAAACAGGGATATGCCACAGGAAAGCATCCTGAGGGGAACATTTCCCTTGCTTCCCCACCTGTGTAGATCCTCATGGAGAGACAATGTCAGGGTGTGTGTGTGTGTGTGTGTGTGGCTGCATGGATGTGAAGCTGGGGATATAATCTCAATAATTGAAAGTGCTGTTTGATCTTTTCATACAACATGTCTTAAGAAAGACACACATACATGCACACAAATGCTTCATTTCCACCAGCATGATGCTAATGTATCTGGCAACATCACTGCACTGGCTGTTTCCTTGGCAATAGCTCTGAACCGTTACTCCTTTTAACCACAACTGCTCCTTCCACTTGACATGGGAATACTCATAGTGCAGGCTAACCAATTCAATGCAACTGATCTGAAAAGGTTCGGACGCTTCAAATACTGCATCTGTATCGGCTGACACTCCAGAGACCTGCTGATCCCCTGTCATTGTCTAGGACAAGCATCACAGTCTGAATTAGTTTTGACTGTGTTCTCTAATAAATACACCAACTGTAATTTGTCTGTGTCGCTGTGGGGCAGAGCAAAATAATAGCAACTTACACAGTTGTCCTACATGATACATAATACCCAGATGACAAGAGGGTAACAGGGATGCATGAAATAAACTGTTACCTAGACATATCACCTTATACTGTATATAATAAATGCACTCTAATGTGTGCAATTGAGTGTGGACCACTCTACTAGGATGATCTCTGATGTCATGGCCTCCAGGAAAATCAGTCCACCTAATCAAACTAGTCATTGTTGTCATTTTAAGCTTAATTAAGGATTCAATTGTATCTATGCGGTCAACTGTTTTCAATATATTCAATTGTGTTTAAATGTAGTTTAACTATTTATTGATCCAATTCACAAAGAACAAAAATGTTTTGTGCGGCAAACATTTTATGTGACTCAATTACTGAAAGTCAACCCCCCCCCCCCCCCCCCCACACACACACACAAGAGGTCAACATTTGACATCACCCGCCAGCTCTGTTAGTACACAAGCACAATTAGTGGCATATGACAAGGACGAAAAGTACATGTGTTACAGCGTGTGTCAATTGGTCGATTACAGGTCGCTGCGGACATAACATGCTGCCTATGATTTTGACTGCAGATGGTGTTCTTGTGACAGAAATCAATAAATACTATCTGTTTAATGAGCCACCTGGTATTGTGTCAACATGATCGAAGGTGACGGAAGTCGAAAGTCTGAAACATGCAGTGTTTGTGAGGGGCCGGGGACGCCTTTGGTGCTTTGATTGTTTACTTTGTTTATTTGCCTGGTGGATTAATGACTTATTTGAGCAGTAATTAATCAATTGTATCAGATACAATGGCCTCCAATGATACTGGAAAGTAGACCTCAAAAACAGAATATAAGGATATTTAAACATGCAATGATAATCTGACTCGAACGAAATCCCTTCTTTATTTTCAGGATGAATTAAAAGATATGGGAGAAAAAAAACAAAAATAAAAAACAAGATTGGTTTGATAGAAATGGACCTGCTCTGATGGCGAATGGAATAACAAAACATTCCATCTTCCAAGCAGACCTTTTGATCTTTGTTAATAATAAAGACTGCGTTTCGTTCATTATCTCACTGTGTAAGGTATGCAGTTAAGATAATTAACAGTTTGAAAATAAAAATGCCGTTTTGGCTTAATGATATGTCCACGTTGTTGCGTTCATGTCACATCGGATTTTTTGTCACTGCACTGTCGACTGGCGGAACCCGACTAGCACCATATGGCTTCGACTCCTCTCACGAAAGGTATTACTTCTGACAAGAAATTCGAACAGTGACGTTTCACAGGCATCCCTCAGTGCATTAACGTCGGCATTTACTGCATATTCAAATTACGTGGACGGTGTTAAAGGGGAAGCAGCGGCACAGCAAACCCGTCCTTCGGCTATTCCCGACGTGCCCTGAACGCACTGACCGGGGGTAAAGTCAGCTTGGCGACGCTCTCTCTCTCTCTCTCTCTGTACAGGAGGGCTGCAGATAAAACAGACCGACACATATAACGTTACTCCTCCTCCCACTGTTCAGTACATTCACTCACTCTGCCGGTGTGTGTTTGTGTGCCGCCGCTCACAAAGAGACGAGAGAGGGGGGGGGGGGTTCACCCACGGAGGACGGAGTTACTGCAAATATGACACGGGACCTCTTTTAGCTGGACCGGAGCCGCTCACGCCGTCCCGAACTCACCCGGCTCTCGTCTCCTGTGTTTTCGGTGTAAAACGCGTTGTCTTTGACACACGGGGAGAGGAGAGGGGGGGACATTTCACCGGGGAGAAGGAAAAAGAAAACTTTACCGTGTGTGTGTGTGTGTGTCGCCAAGCTAACTCTGGGATCAAAGGAACGTGGTAGTAGCTCTCGAGGACAGGTGAGTGTGTTCGTACATTTACCTGCATGTGAGCCGCGGCGGCGTCCTGTCGACGTTCACTCTTGTTTCAGAACACTCTTGCCGTTACACGCCTCGTTAGCGTTGTGTTAAAAACGTGTTTGTGTCTGTCGCTAACGAGAGTTTTTTTGAACCATGTGAACAGCAGCTAACGTGCCCAACTTGGGTTAAACAAAACAACAAAAACAACAAAAACCAAGCTAGTCGCTTCTCTGTAATAGACGTTTACACGTTCCGCATCTAGTGGATGGTATTCAGTGTGTTAGCTGTCACCATGCTTATTTTTTAAAGCTCAGCACGCCTCCTCACTGGTGGTCTCGTGCGCACCCGCAGACATGGGGCCACGCCCATGATGCTGTGCCCCCCCCCCCCCCTGCAACTGAGGATTCCCCTTTTTGGTGAAACTAATGTGGACTCACCGACACCCACGAGTTTCTCCATCCTCACTCAGCTTATGTCTGTCACAAAATAAGGCATATGCACGCTAAGCTACAAAGGCCAAATGTGCATTTGTGTTCACTCACAGCACTCTTGCCACTTGCATAATTCATGACCCCCCCCCCCCCTTTATGTTTGTCTTTTGAAGCTGGGACTTGTCTTTTGGATGTTCCTGATATGTTAGCGTTCCAAGGAAGATTTCATAGTGTCTTGCGTGGATCGTGTGATTACTTGTTACACTTGTGCTATGCAGCACTTCTTCGGAGGACGTTTAATCTAGTAAACGTGTAGGAGTGTAATAATCATCGTAAAAACTTGGGCCATTGGAGAGGATCCATTTGGTCCTTTTTGACTGTGTTAACACTTCCCCATCTGTCCACTACAACACTTCCAGTAAAAAACCGCTAACACTTATTTGTTTTCGGGAAAGCTTCTATTTGACAGATGACATTTATCAACATCCTCTAGGCATGTAAATAATTACCTTTTTTTTAAAGGGATCATAACCCTGTCTGGTCAGAGTTTCCGTAGGACGAGTCGAAACATTAAAGGTGACTGTGCAAGGCTGTTTTTGAACTTCTCTTTGACTTGTACTGTATATGCTTCTGCATAGTAAGTGGGGCTCCTGTCCCGAGGGCAGCGAGCACTATGAAAATGTTTGGAGGTCATAACATTGAAACTCGTATTGTATGCGACGTGAGAAAGTGAACATTACTCTTGACATTCAGATCGCTTCAGTTTCAGCTGAGGGGTGTGGAGAAAATGATACAAAGGTTGACATTTTGAGGTTTGCTGGAGAGCTGGTGACATAAAATATGCATTTGTACAGCTCTTGTGGGATACGGGTAAGGTGCTGAAAAGGCTTGGGCTTGTATGAAAAGTGCATTAAAAATCAACCTTGATTTAGAAATGTTATTTTAGGTGAATAAATGGAGAACAGAGGGAGCTGTAATAGGTCAGAACAGAGAGGAATGCAGTGTGTGTCTATGTTCACAGCAGTAATACACTTGCTGCATACCGACTCTTTACACACAGCTTTGTATATATATTGTAAAGCTTTTGAACCAGTTCTTCATATCTTGCTTTCGATAGTCATGCATTTTGCTGAAAGTAGGTGTGCTGCTGATTAGACAGAACAGTGTAGACCGTAGCTGACCCTATTGTCCATTTTCAGTCTAGTATTGATTCTGTGTTCCAGCCATTCTGCTTTGCCCTGCTTATGTAACTGCCACTGTATACTTGCAATGTTTATGTACTGTATCCTTAAATAACTGCTTCTAACAAGAGAAACATTCAATTCAGTTTTATTTATATAGCACCGTATCATAAAGTTATCTCGGGGCACTTTTTCATATGGAGCAGGTCTAGACTGACTCTTTTCTTTGCAGAGACCCAACAATTTCCACCTTGAGCACTGCTAGGAAATCTCGAGCAGAACCAGAACCAGAGCCAGGCTCTGGGTGGCCGGTCATCTGCCTCGACCGGTTGGGTTTGGGGGGGGGGAGTGAGAGCAGGAGGAAAAAGAACACACAGCAATACAGTCCACAAAGAGATGTAAAGCAAGGTATTGATGTTAATATTAATAAAAATATTCTACTTTTAGAGACCGTGGGATCCACAAGGAGCCCTGCATATCCAAACATACCCAGCGGTCATCCTACAATAGATGCAATATCCTGTAGGATGTTTGCTAGCTTCATATACCAAATAGAAACCCATCTGTAAGGTCTGCTGAAGACTCATCCAGGTGGAATGAGTCTGACTTGTGAAAAATGACTTGTTGTTGTTAATATTATTGGCTGCCCTGAAGTTATGAGGTCAAGTCTGGTCCTCTCCATCTCTCTCACACACACATGCACGCACACAGGAACTCAAACTGTGTGCCAATCCCCAGTAAGCATAATGAAACTCCACAAAGAGCTGGCACACTTGCGAAAGTGTTTGCTATAAATTTGTTGCACCCGCATGAAAAAAGAAATCAGTTTTCCATGTGGTTCCTCTCACTGAAGCAATAGGAAATGTTTAATGTAAAAGTAATTGATAACTAACTTGGATTTAAAGATTTTAGAAAATTAGAAAGAAACTAATGGGTGTAAGGCTATGTACATACAACAGCCTTGACTCACAAGAGGACCATCATTTCCAGTATTTTACGTCACTACTACTTTACTGGAGGCGGCTTTCCTACCTCCTCCTCTTTGAACGGGCTTAATAGAGCTGTAATGGAGCACGTGCTAGCAAGAGTTGGGGTCAAATTGGTGCTGAGGAGTGGCAGTGCAGTATGAGCTGGTCTGAATCTGTGATTAGATGCGAGTTGGTGAGGCATATGATGATAATGAGTGTTGGAAGGTGTCATGGAAATGTAGATGGGTAGAAAATGCTGGGTTTTTCAAAACAGATGTTGAAGCACACATGGCATGCAGTCACAGAATGGAGCCTTGCTTCACCATGTCTAAGAGAACAAGCTTGCTCAATACAGACTGAATATAATGAACAGTAGGTTGAAGTGATGATTGGCCAACATGGTGAAAATCACTTGTGTATCTGCAAGACCAACTGCAAGTCAGCTCTTTATCTGCATGTGATATCACACACCTAGACGGCGTCTTTCAGTCCACAGTTTTCAGTCTATCAAAGAACATAATGAGCTCATTCACATGTACCTCAGAGTTTCTCTGTCTCACCTTATTTGCGCAGTTAATATTTCCAAGGTCAATTGCTATTAATTTAACTGCCATAGGAACACTCGAGGCTTTGGCTTGCTGTCTTTTTCTAGTTTGCAACTTGAGCTCTCTTCAAAGTCCAATGCTTAGACAAACTGGACAGTGCACAGTTATTTTGCCAAAGCTAAGGTTCCCCTTTGAGGGGAAAAAAGGCAAAAAATACCTTCTTGACTGCATAACAAGTCCATTTGTTTTTCTTTCATTGTTGGTAACATTGCCACCATTTGAGATCCACCACCAAATTGTTCAAACATTGTCTTCTGTAGCTTAGAAAATGTACATTTTGTAAAATGAGAATGAGCTTTTCTATAGGTTTCAAATTGTCTGTGCCTCCTGTGTCTCTGCATTACCCCTTTTTATGCAAGAAGTGTATAAGGTTATTTATTCCTCTTTACTGGACAAGGAAGGAAGTTTGTCAGGTTATATCACAATCTTTAGTTTATTAATTGTATTTACCATTTCTTTGCAACTGTGTAAATAGTTTTTGTTTTTGTGTTTCATCCCTATAATAGAATTAAAGAAGCCAAGTGTTCATGTAAGGAGAAAGCTCAGTTTCCTTCTTCTAAAGCCAAATTTACCGTGGTGGCACCTGCTCGTCTGGCCCTGCCTGCCGGGCCCAGACAGCAGTCACAGTAGAGGACAGAACTCGATGTGATGTCAACACACAGATGGTGGTGAAGAGCCCTCATGCAGACCCACAGATGGCACCTTGATAAAACATACTAGTCCACCCACTTTCTTTATCCTCTTGGCCATGAAAAACAGTCAGAGTGAGGAGGCTGGAGTGAACTAAGCCAATGGAGTTGTCCATTTGCCCACAACAATGGTTCCCACCGTGTCTCTGCATGCCACGGATGTCTGTCAGCTGTTTGCTTTCCAGGCCACAGTATCAGCACTACAGTATCACCTATGATTAGGAACCAACCCCAGAATACGTTCTCTCAATCCTAACAGGCAGAGAGGCCAGGAGGGGTCCAGACATAACCCCTTCCCATTGCTATATATTTCTTTAAGCCTCACCGCAGACAGCAGGAATTGGGGCATATTAGCAAATTAATTTAGATTCAGGTGGACATTCATGTCACATGAAGTGTGAAGTATTCATCCCATCCAAGAACTACAGTCACTGATTTTACTGATTACTACATACAGCGTGACAACACAAAGAATTAATAACTTAAGTCACCTGAAAACCTGACTGCTCTCTGCTTCCATGAAACATGATTATACATCTACTATAGAAAATAAGCAATTCTCAGTGATGGATTACTATGGTGATTTTGCCTGGTCCCAGGGGCCCTTTATTCTCCTGTCTGTTGATTAGCATCTTATGGCAAAATCACCTGCAAGCATTTGCAAAATATTGTATGATCAACTATATGGGAGCACTATAAAAAAGTAACTGAGCCTTGGTTGGAAAGCATTTTAAGAAGGTTGGACAGCTCTGACAAGTGCTTGTAATGGACTGTCTGCTACCTTTACACTGTTTCACACAAAATGCATTTTGTGTATATAAAATGGACTATTACTTTTATCAAGAGCCATCAGTGGGGAAAAGTATCTGCCTACATTTTTTACATATTTTTTTTTTGTATCAACAAATTCATGGACCATATTATGAACACTTTGGTGAATTAATAATTATATGGTTGGATAGCTGAAATGGGCTGCTAAATGGAAGCTGCTGATATGCCAGGTGAGCTGGGCACGGATAGCTTAATGTGAAGGAACATCAAATCCAGATGAAAGTAAGACTGTACAGCTGTTATAAAAAAAGGGGGGGGGACCTCTTCATATAAGGCTAGGATCCAGATGTCGCACACTTGCTGCTGGTTATAACACCAACATACTCAAGTCTCTCTGCAACGCACCCTTTATCCCCCTGCCATTTTGTCCTGCCTGTCTTTCTCTCCCCAGCATACCTACATTGTGTCTCTGTAAAAAAAGATGTCAGAGAACTCTTGTTTTCACCTTTGCACTCGTCACTTTTGTTTGCTTAAAGCAGGTTAGCGAGTTTAGTCTGCTTTCCTATACCACTTATTCTACTCTTGCATTTGTAGTCATTCTAGCACCACAGCTCTATTGATTGCAATACTAGTCTGTTGGTTGGCCAATTGGTCGGTCGGTCCAACACTTTGGTCTACAACTAGTGGATGGATTTACGTGGATTTTAGTTCAGGCATTCGGGGTCCCCAGAGGATGAATTCTAGTAATATGAGGTTCACATTTGTGGTTATAAAAGAAATTTCCAAAGAATGTTTGGCTGGATTGCTGTGAAATTTGTTACACACATTCACCTTTCATCAGGTCAAAATTTTAATTTGTCCAATACTTTGGTTTATACTTGCAGAACTAATGACATTCCCATCAGCCTGTACTTTGTGTGGAGTGCTACTTAGATGTAGCATTTAGCTCAAAATTTATGGATTCTTGTTCAGCTTGAAAAGTTGTATGGACACAGATGGTCAGCTGAGGCCTCCATAGGCGTCCATCCTATTTGCTCTTCATAGCCTGGCACTCTTCTCTGTAGGATTCTTTTCCTGTCCTGAGTGCTCCCCTTCACTTTCCCTCCCGACGTCCAAAATCACAGGGTGTATTTAAGTTGATGAGAAAGCGTGGTACAAGTATACATTAAGCAGACAAGAGTCTGTGTCATCCAGTCGTTAAGGTGATAATTATTCAAACCCACACAGCTGCCTTAACAGTGGCATGGTGGATCAGAGGTTAGCATTGTCACCTCACAGCAGGAGGGCTCTGGGTTCAAAGCCCTCAAAGTAGACTGGGGCGTTTCTTTGGGAAGTAAGCACGTTTTCCTTTCTGACTCCAAACCATGTGTCGTACTCCCAAGGCACCTGCAAGTTAGGTATTAGCAATAGTCCCCGCCTTTGCCTTTGACACCTAGTAGAAGAAACCTAATGTATCAGTAGATTCCTGTGTTCATGGTACTTTAGTTGATACCTCGGAGGAGAAGCACAGCATTTGCAGTACCTAAAACAATAATGACCAACCCCTCCATCCACAAGGCTCCATAAAGTTTCTAATATGGCTTTTATTGCTCACTTTATCCACATCCCTGCAGCATCATGCTAGCTCACTTGTCTATCAAATCTCCTTTGCTCAGAAACCAAACCGTCAGTCCATGCAGGAGGCTTCATACTATAAAGTGAAGCTCTCCTTCATGGACCGAGACCAGATTATTTTTATCTCCAGATGGAAAATGAGAGCAATATCTCCACATATCACTTGACCCACTTACACTTCCGTCGTTTTCGTCCGCACTGAAATGAGTGGGTGGATTTCCTTCTCATCCCCCGGTCATTTATTTAGTTTTGTTTTGCTCTAATAATGGAAATGACTGACATTAATAGAACTGCCTCTTCCTTTTGTCAATTTTCTAATTTGAAGACACTGATGGGCTGTGATTAGATTACATTTTTTTTCCTCAGATTATCGCTGACCTGTATTTTTTTCAGATTGATGAGCTGTCAGTTTGATAAGCAAAATGTCACAGTGTCTGGATGTTCTTGCACCATACCCCTCCCACCAGCTTTACTAATTCTGTTGCAGATTGCTGATTTTCAGCAGTTCTGTTTTAGGTTACTCTTTGGACAGACGTAGGTTTAACGAAATATGACCGACACAAAAAAGTCAGTGGGAGAACTATGTTTCAGTAGTCATTTTAATTTTGCTGTTGGTCAGTTTGAAAAGTATCTCCCCTTACTATAATGCTTCTTTCTGAGCTATCTTTGAGCTACAGTGACACTGCTTATATCTCATATGGCACAGGCTTCGGGTGTGTCTTTTTAAATCTTAGTTTTAATGTACGACTTTGAAATTGTGAGCTGCTGTGAAGACTACTCGGCTCCGTTGGCTGGAAGAAGACCCCAATCAATGAGCTGCTGTTTGCACTCCATCAAGCTGTCTTGTCCCTTATGTTATGTTTTAATGGTTATGTTCATATGGTGCATTTTTCTAAAGCTCTGATATAAATGGATTTTTAATTTCAAAATAATCAAATAATGAAGGACATTTACACCCAAGAGCCCTTAAGTAAGCGTTTTGCAATACTCTTCCATCCTCATTTGTCAGGCCAGAATGTTCTGGCTCCAGCGTTTGTGTTGAATACTCAGTTCTTTTTTCATCTTGATGTCAAACTTGAACATCGATTCATGCTACTAAATATTCATTGTGCCTCAGGTCTTGTACCTGTAGAAATTAAACTGCATGCATTCTTATGAATATGCCAAGGACTGATCTTAAGGTCACCAAGCTGACTTTAAAGAACTAGCGCAGGCAAAGACATGTTGCCTCACATTTCCTCATGTCTTCTGTTAAAAGATGCACTTTACGCTGCATCTGCAGCCACCTGCTCTGCCATCTTACCTGCTGCATCTGCATGACAGGAAGTAAAAATGGATGTGCAAATCACAGTTGTTGCCCCAGCAGGATCACAGTCTTTGATTATGGATTATTTGCCAATACTTAATGTAGTTGAATATTTCAGTGCATGATGGTAAATACAGTAAAACATGAATTACATATATAAGTAAATGAGACACCCAAAGCTATGAACTGCCCAGTTAATACTAACAGCAGATGCATGGATGGAGTGGATACGTGAGATACTTTTATACGGCTCTGTTTCAGTATCCCCTTGTGGACCTACATATGACTGAAGGGCGTAGGGAAAATGCTGCGCTCATCACTATCACAAACCAGCCTCCATCCACATGTGGTAACTGTCACTGACTGGCCTAGTTGACTGGACCATTTGAGTGGTTTGTGGTGGGAGTTGATGTCGGACTCAGGATGAAGAGGAGCTGTGGGATATAGGCTGTGGCCATTAATTCTTTGCCTTCCACCACACTGATTCATGGGAGTGATTGATATTGGGGTTTGGTTAGAATTATGCTGATAACTTATGTTGAGCTGTTAATATTTATGGCTGCGTTCAAGATTAGATGGAAAGATGCCAAGCATTGTTTTTGTTGGGTAATACAGAGGCTTTCTACGTAATTTGGCATAAACGAACTGCAGCACTAATTGAACAAGTTCCATTAATGTACAGTATATTGCACTCCATTGTTTCTACATTACATACAATACCTTAAAACCACCAAAACGTATGTTGTACACTCCTTTCCTGAGCTTGCAGCCTCATCTGGAAGGTTTTCACACATTTTGATTTTTTGTTTTTATGCGTTGCTGATTTTGCAACATGGCAAGGAGTAAACATATTGTCCAATGTTTCGCAGCAGAAAACTCAGCTTTCATTCAAACCTGTGTTCACACAGAGTAAACCCCATTTTCATCATTATTGTTAGGACATTTTAGGTTTCTTCAGGCAAAACATCTAAAAGGGAGCTTTATGCCTTGATACATATTGAGCAACTCAGTTGGTGTTTTAGGATTGAAACCTCTGCTCATCAACTCCATGGTTATTGAAGGAGTTGTTATTCAAGACTGTCAGCACGTGATGGGGGATACAGCTTGTTTTGCTGATTATTCATCATACAGGTAGACAGAAGCAAATGAAAGAGTTGCTCTGAGGGCCTCAGAAGTCATTTAGCATGAATAAGCCAATTGACATGGTGGATGCAAGCCTATTACCTCAGTTTTTATAGTGCTCACTACATGATTGCCTTTGAAATGTCTGGTAACTTAATTGTGATTTCGGTCTCCTCCTATTGTGCAGCATTTACAATTCACCGTTTATGCTTCCACAGTCCTGCCGGGATTGAATGCATGATCTGCAGTAGAATGCTTAGGCCTCTTTTACTTGATCCACAGCTCTCCTTTATGAATTAACTTAATATAACAGAATCATTGGTAGTTTCCCCTTGCCTCACCTGAGCAGTAGAAGGAGTTACATTTTGTATAGTACACACAAACACAAACAATATGTATTTGGTGTAATATGTAACTGGCCAGTTAGAACGCATCTTCAGGTTTTTGGTTTCCCAGGAAACTCGCCTGGTTTTGTCACATGGCAAGATGGATTAACCTTTATTAGTGTGTGTCTGTCTTTGATTGTCACCAGCTCAATTGAAAAGCTATCTTTTTTTCCCCCTTTTTATTAGATTATTTGATCAGAGATTTGCTGAGGTGATAGTGTGCTTCTGACATAATGGCTAGATACTTTGTTAAACTTTAAACAAAAAAAAAAATCTTCGCATGAATATGAAATTTACTACACTGTTGCCAACCTATACAACACAATCATGACGGAACCAATGGCCATTTTATAAAAATGTCCTGTTCTAAACACTGCAGTGCAACACTTGTGCTGCAGGTTTGTCATACAGTGCAGATGAGTTGATGGGGTTCACTTTACAGAAAGCAGCAGCAGTGGTTTTTCTTGATTAAAAAGAAGACGAGGTGATAAGCATGAGCTACTAGTACCAAGGTAAGATTTTTGGGACAGTGGATCTTTCATGTTGCCAAGACTGTCTATACTCTCTACAGCGAGAGTGCCCGACTGTCAGTGCTGAAGCAGCTCTGATGTAATAACTTTCCCATTGCTTGATATAACGGTCTTTATCACCCATGTGTCAGTAATCAGCTCCCCTATGATGCCACATGGTTCTGGCACCGGGGACTACGACCAAGCAGAGGACTCAAAAGCACGATCCGTGGACAATGGATGGGAATATCAACGAACTTTAATGAATGACAGTAAGACAACAGGCACACAGGAGACATGGAACTGTGATGAACTGACGGGGAAGGGAGGACAGGGACAGACTGTATGGACGAGGGCTAATGTGGAGAGTGGGAACAGGTGCTTCTGATGAAGTGACGAGAACAGGAAGGCAGTTCATTCAGGGGCACGGGGCCTGACAGGTTCAGCCATGTCTCAATGGTGCTTTGTCACGATGAAATGGAGCCCCATTTGCAAAAGAGATAGATTCCTAAATGTAATTCAGGTAGATGTTTGTGTGTAATATTTATGAATCAATCTAAAGATTTACTCTTATTGTTTTTGTCTGTGTGACCAAGGTGCTCACATGTAATTTCCAAAATTCTAAAATGCAAACTTTGCACCCAAATTCTTCTGATTTCAACTTTTATCTTTTGCACCAAGTTGTGACCAGAGTGTCACGTTGTCATGCATGTTTATCTCTTTGTTGGGATGTTCGAAGATGCGCTGCAGGGCAAGATAACGACTTAATCAAATGTGTGAATTTTGGACCATCATCAAAATTCAATCATGCAGTCATTCGGCTCTAGCACTAACACCTTTTCTTTTGTCCTTTTTGCGAACTCCAAAGAAAATTTGATCAGACACTTCTGTCATTTTGGAGAAGGCTGAATTGAAACTGCAGCAGATTACTAGCTACAAGTTCTGTTAACATATAGAAATCAATCAAGTATCAGGACCACCTCACAGCAGAGACCGAGCCATTCCTTTAAGAAACATAGTTTTCTGCCTCACCCTCAGTTCCTTGGTCAGGAGAAGACGCTGCTTTCTGCTGGGAAACTGCTGAAGCATTTCCTCCCTGCAGACTGTTTTCCCTAGCTGTGCCTTTTTTTGATTGGAGGAAATGAGGCAGCAGAAAAGAAGATGACAACGGCCATTAAGGGGTTTTTCATAACATCCAAGTTCAGACAACTTGTGACTGACACAAAAATGTTTGGAATGCTGCCTCTCCTGTAATGGAAAGCTGTGTTCAATTGTTGATTTCATTTGTTAAATCTATTTCCGTCATGAAGAGGCAGCGTAGCTGACAGGATCTGTTTAAGGGCTTGGCAAAGTAAATATAATTAGAAATTACGATGTGAAACCAAGCATGAGTGGTCTTTTCTTATATTGTGCTTAACAATTTCAGCTTTTATAGGTCTGTTGTTGTGTCTGTGACACGAGTCACTATGATAGTGCAGCCCACACGGTGGTCACACGTTTGCACCTACTGTCATTTCTTTCTGAGATGCACTGCTACTCCGTGCTGTATTTAACTTAGCTTTGCCAATTAATTTTATTCGCGTTAATTGTGTCCACGGGGTCATATTTAGCGGAGTTTCTGCAAGGACATAATGCTGATAAAGGGATTAATTGCAGCGCTTTCCCTTCTGTCTTTACACAGCTTGTCCTGGAGGAGGGTTGGTGCATATTAACTACAAAGTAAAAGATGGATGAGCCTCCCATTTCAAGGTGACAAATATGTGGCCTCTGTGCTGCCCAATTATGATAATTTCCCACATCAAATAGTTGTATTTAAAGGGCTGTTTGATGTTCAGCTCAGTTGAAGTAGCAGTGATTTGTGTGATATTTCTGACTTTGACAATATAAGCAGCTGCGACACTGGCAGGGAAGCTTTTCGAGGTAAACGTGTTGCAACATTAACCGCATGAACCACCTTGCCTTAACAACATGGACACATGGCTGTGGATGCATGTTTGAACATTATAATTTGTCAACAAGTAACAACATGACGGTGCAGAAAAGTGGTTGTTTCTCTGCCATGATGAACACACCAACAGGCCTTTACTGTGTCAACTGCACAATTGTTTTTCTGTCCTAAAGGCCTGGTCGGCATGCCCAGAGACGCATCCATATTTGTTATTCAGTATGTTAGAAGCTGATAATCGCACTCAACCATCATTGAAGTTCAGGCCTGCCAATATTAATATTAAACAATATAATCCAATTCAAATGTAATTTGTGTGTGCAGGACAACATTTAATTAAAAATTACATTTTCAATTTCATGTTTATTATGGATTTATTTTTTGATTTTCTCCCAAGTATATTTATTACTGCCTATATGCTGAATGAATTAAAAATGGAAACTCTTGTTTAGTGTTTTGCAAAAAATTTTAAGTTTGACCTGAAAGTGTTGAAGGCAAAATTATTTCCTTAATCGAAAAGTGTTTACATTTCTGGTCATGAACAAACCTGTTGTTGGCCCTATTGAGAAAGTTTTAGTTTTTTTTTCCTAATTTACACATTATCCCTCCAGCAGACTCGAAAGCCTGTGCTTACAAAGCTGTGCTCTCCATCCATCTGACAGACATGATTTATTCAGAAGAAATATCAGACAAGCATAATTGCTGTGCCAGTAGTCAAGTAGCTCTTTATCTGATTAAGGCCTAAATCCCTCAGACTGCAATGTAGCTCCTCAGTAAGGCTTTATGTCGGACAATACAGTAGTGCAGACTCCAAGTAAGATATGGTGATTATTATTTGCTTCTTACTGGTTTTAATAGATGACATCACATCACCCCGATCCTGGCTTCTCTCCATTGGCTCCCCGTTCAATTCAGAATTGATTTTAAGATTGTACTGATCACTTATAAGGCACGCCTGGGTCTTGCATCAAGCTATATAGTCGAAATGCTGACTCCATACAAGCCAATTCGCAGCCTTAGATCCTCAGGTGGGACCCTACTGATCGTTCCCGAGTCAAGGCTTAAATCTAAAGGTGACCGAGCTTTTGCCATCAGGGCCCCTCGTCTCTGGAATGACCTGCCTGAGGAGATGAGGCTGCAGAGTCAGTAACCTCTTTTAAATAACTTCTTAAAAACATTTTTATAGACTCAAAAAAAGGTAAACTGTAATTGTAGTCATTATATATGTTAAGTGTCTAGTATGTCTTTACTTTAGCAAGGCAAAGAACGTTGGCCAAATATATGCACAATATTTGCATAAACGATAAAGATGTGTTTTATATTGCATCAATATGTTGTTTAGTGTCAAAAACATTACTCCGGTATTAAGTGTGCTGGATTTTCTGCTTTATGTTGTACGATACTTACACCAAATAGTATCCATTTGCAAAATAAATGCAGCATTTAATTCAATAATTCTGCTGTTATTCCTTCTGATGAGCTGATATTGCCTAGCTGCTGGACATAAATAAGTTGAAATTCATTTTATGAGTTTCAATTTGTTTTTCTTTCCTGCTGTATGTGGTTGTTTAAAGTGTAACACTTAACACTTTTCATTTAAAGGCGTAGAGCAGCATTGCACATTGCCTGGCAAAGACCCCTTGTGGTCCTGCCGGGATGGGCCAGGCCAGGCTCAAAGCAGTTTTACTAATAACAGGAAATGTGGCCACTGCTGCAGATGCTAATGAGCAGCTGCCCAGAGCCTGAGACAGCCTGATTACAGCAGGAAGAGTGTAGTTAACATGCAGAAATGCTCTGAAACGCCACACGTGACTTGGCCATGTGCTAGATGTGCTTCTCAAACAGCAAGGAAAGAGGAATAGCACCAGTTAAAATTCTGTTTGTGTGTATACATGTTTAGTCATGTTTGTTTGACTCTTAATTAGCAGAGAGATTCCTTTAATTATGCACAGTTCATGCTTTGATAACAAGATTCACTTTCAACCTGAGATTGAACTGAGATGTGTGTTTTGCAGCAGCACAACAGGCTCCATCATGTCTCTGGAGAGTGAGGTAAACTTGCGATAACAGTCAGCACTGCTGTAATATCGTTATTGTTATTATAGCTTATTGCAGAGTCTGAGTGCTGAATCAGCAGCAGCTCAATGGGAAGACTGAGTTCTACCTGATTATTCACAGCCTGGTACTTCCTACCACGGTCAATATAGAAGGGGTGCTGGGTTTTATATAATGGATAATGGACCAAGCACCAGGGTAGGATGCCTCCCACAATGATACAGGCCTTTGCCAGCCTAAACATTTCAGAGTGTTAAATGATACAAAAGCCTCTGTTTTCTTTTTAGAGAGCTCTAGAAGATGGGAAGGCCTTGTGCACATGTTTGGGTTCAGTCCAGCACAGAATTATTGTTGTTCCGCTTTCAGGTTTAGTTTCCACATTGACCATTTAAAGCTGTAGAAAGCAGCATGCATCGATTTGTATACTGTAAGTTCAAGGGTTTTGCTAAAATGTCACTGTTGCATTCAAATCCTTGTTACACCTGTCGGCCCTTTTCTTTGCCTGGCCATTGTTCTGGGCCTGACATAAAAGGAGGGATGGGGCCTGCATGCTGGCTTTTGACCCAGATATGTAGTGACTGTGTGATACCCTCTTTGTCACTGTAATTTAATGTGATGTTAAATAGATAGTTGGTTATATTGATGAAAGCACCTAGCAGTCTCAGTTGTCATTGGAAACGGGAGCTGGCAAACAAGGTCTTAATTTGAGGTGGTGCTTTGTATCAAAAGCATGGTGCTTTTCAAGCCAGCGCATGTCTTTTGTCAACGTGCCAGACATGTTATTCTACTAACTATTAGTTCCATGGATTGTTCAGCTTGGTCTTTTTGGCCTCAATGTTTTGTAATCAAGTTGTTTGCGTCAACGTTAATGCTAAAGTTTCATATGTTGTCTTTTCTTTCTTACAGGATACTTTGCCGTCAGTGGGATGTTTTGCGCTCTGGGAGCAGGACTGACTGAAGGAGCATGGTGAAACACCAACCCCTCCAGGTCTATGAGCGCCAGCTGTGTTTGTCATGTATCACTGGGATCTACGGTTGCCGCTGGAAACGCTATCAACGTTCCCATGATGACACCACCAAGGTGAGAGGGGTTGAAATGCTTTTTGTGGGTGAAGTAAACCAGTCAGTATTGCTGTACCATCTGGCTGTCGGTGATTTTTTTTTTCTTTTTAAAAAAAATAAAAGAAAGGAAAAAGGCAGACATCATGACTTTTTTTACAGAACATAGTCTGATGCAGTGTAGCATATTTCATACAGTATATGATATATGTAAACACTGGTTAGCAAAGCAGTAGGAATGTAAGTGATCATCTCACAAGATAATTATAAGCTGTACACACACTTGTATGTGCACATGTGTTCACATCAGGTTGGCAGAGAATGAGACCTGATCATCTCATTCTCTGTAATTTATCCTGTCAAGGTCATACGTATGACCTTGACAGGATAATACTGTGCAGCTGTCTGTCCTGAGAGAGATTGATGCTGAATTATATCAATGCTTTGCTTTTTAATAACATTCCTTTTTAAAAATGTTGTTTAAAAAGTTGTTTGAATTAGAGATTACATTGTTTCCTGTCTGTTTTCTGCTACCACCTACATTTTTGACAAGAAACCTGTGTATAAAAACAATTGTCATTCCTCTTCTTGAGGTTTGGCTGCTGAATTTAAAATCCATAATTGTGCAATTGTACATTGAGTCTTTTCACAGCTTTTAATAACTGTGTAGGATACTGATACAAATAACACAGGCGGGGATGGGTGGCTACATTTTATGGCTCTTGGATCATATAAAAAGCAGAACTAAATACAGAGAGATTGATTTGTTCCCCCCCTCCTGTTTGCAGGAAACTGGACACCTTGTAGCTCTGTTTCCTGTTGCAAGTGGTTGTCTTTCAGGCCAACTGATAGGATAGTGCCTAGTCAGCATTCTGTGATCACGGCGCTCATCCTTTGTTTTGACCGTGTGGTGGTTGATAGCATTTGTCTTGACCCCAGAGTACAAGAAGCCCACAGTCGGCACATCCACTGTGCAGGCTTTCCATTCAGTTGATCCAGGAAGTGGATATTTTCCCCTCAACATTCTTTTAATTTGCTCACACAATATGTGTTGAGAACTGAAAACCGATAGAGCCAAAGTAATGCGTTCTGTGCTGCTTTGTCTTAGAGCCTTCAATAATTATGCAGAATGGAGGAATAGAACATTGTAATCTGCTATTTATTTGTGTGTCTAGTTAAAACAGAGAGCTGTCACTTCCATCGAGAATGCTTCCTAGCATAAGTCAAGGTGATGTCATCCAAGACTGCATCGTTAAAGATCCCAGTAAACAAACTGTGACCAATGAAGGACGGGTATCAGCTACATGTAACTTGACCTGAGCGAATCACAGAAGCGTGAGAACTGAGAATCTCATGTTGAAACAACTGAAGACTCATTCATAATCCACAAGTGGATCGTGCCATTTCTCTCCCTTTTTTTCACCTTTGGTCACTGTAATGAGCTGTTCAGGTTGACTGGCTGTCTTGGTGATGTCGCTTCGGTCTGCGTTCAAGGTGCTTTGTAGGAAGACGGCCCACGTCATGCTATGCAAGCCGATCTGGCCTCTCAGTAATAATTGAAAGTATTTCCATTTAGCCAGTCTTTACCATTCAGTCACACAAAGGCTTCAAAAATAGAAGCAAAGCTGCTCTGCCTTCGTTTGTCTGTGATCTTGTGGACTTCATTAGCCCTGACCTGAGAAGAATTGGGCAAATAAGACAACACAGTTACCTAGAACTAGCAGCGGCCGTTGGTTTACACACCACGAAGTAGCCTATTGTTGTTTAACTTGCTTTCTATAACAGTTGAAATGCCAAGACAATAGGAGATCAAATGAGCAGAATTCTAATCGATTCAAATTATTGTTGTGCAAAAATTGCTCTCCTTTCTTGTATCCAATTTATTTTTTTGTGTGTGTGTGATTTCAGTTTTTGGACCAGTGACTTGTATTTGTTTCTAAGAGACATTAACATTCTCTATCTAAATTTCTTTTCTCTGCATTTTGTGTTCCTGATCACATGCTTGTCCACTTGTTTTCCTTTGCCAGCTGTCAGACTGAAAGGTCATAAGCTTCAATAAATCAGATGTGAGGGAACTCGATGATGAGGCTGAGGCTAATGGATGTTTGGTGATGTTTTATGGTGATAGTTAATCATTTGGAGTTTGGTTTGTCAAGTAGCTATACTATATGTTGTGTGCATTTTACTTTAGTAGTTGTAGTTGAGACCCTAAGGTAAGATTAATTCTTTTAACCCATTAGGGTTTGGCATTGGCTAAATGTTGGTTGCTTTTGCTAACAGGGTGGGACGTCAATCTGCTGTATCAGTTAGTCTAACATGAAGCAAAGAGGGTAGTTTTCCAGGATCATGTTCCTCTTCTCTCTGAAACTTCCATCTTCTCCAGAGCATCGGTCATGTTTGTCTGTAATTTCTGGATGGTAACGCCACCGTTTTATTTGATGACATTCATTTGTAGGCTGTGATGTACATTCAAGAGACGCTTCATGAAATGTTTGCCTTGTGTGATAGTGATTTGAATATCTATGGTCAGACTAAACAAGACATTTGAAGACTTCAACTTGGGCTTTAGGACGTGTGTGTCTGTGTGTTCAGGTTTGACATTTTATAGACAAAATTATTAATATTTGAGCAAATGAACCATTAATGAAAATAATTGTTTATTGCAACCTTACAAGTTAACAGGTGCACATTCCGTGATTATAGCTGAAAGCAGCCAGATTGTAATTTGTGAGCCTCCGGAACAAGCAGGATACACTCGCATGTCCCAGATAGTGAAACCAAGGTTGTTTTTTTTTTTGTTGCTTCACTATAACATCATTACATTGCAAGGCAGGACTGCAATTTTGTTAATTATAGGAGTTATTTATTTGGAATGTTACACTAGTCACTTTAATGTACATGAACCGCACAGACCGCTGCACCCAAACTATGGAAGAATCGAAGCAGCTGTCAGGGACTGTAGCTGCTATTTGTCTTCCCTCTGACTTATCTTTTAACCTGCAATTCAGAGTCAGTCGAGCACAAAACGTGTTCAGAAAGTTGTCTTGTGATATTTGTGTAGAGAAGCGCCGACACCTTTCAGCGTGCCCACTGTAAGAGGACAGTTTCTACATGTACTCCTCACATGTGACGCAAGCAACACCCAACCATGCGTAATCATTTTTTTCACATCATCCTTTCATATTGTACTACTGTTCTACAAAAGACTGCTCTGGTTGCAACGTGTGCAGTAATATTTACACTAGTAATTCACATGCTTGCCTGTGTGATTGATTGCTGTGTTCTTTCCCAGTGTGCTGCTGTTGAGGGGGTCAGAGTTGAGCACAGAAAGCTGGTATACTGTAGCTGCATCTGTAGGTTTGACAGCTTGAATATATTTACTCATATACACAATAGTCAACTTGACTTGTGAATCTGTATGACTAGTTACTATTATTTCTCAAGAATATTGCATCCTAGTTCCATATTCAGCCATGCAGGCCCTAGACCTGCAAATCAAAGGCAGTATTGTCGTTTGCTTTGTTTAAATAACCGTACAGCATATGTGTTTTCATATTTGTATCTGAGTAAGTAAGCGCGCATATGTTTGTCCATGCATGTTTGCACTGTGCTGTAGAGCAGCTGTTCAGCGTGAGTAATAACCATCCTAGGGATATGACACTGTATTCTATGAAGCATTCCTGGAGGTGAAAGAGGGAGCACACTCATGGGGGAAAAATATGGCACGTGAACATCAGAAAAATCTCGGTAACCATTATAGATTCAACTACTTAATGCCATCATCTCCTTTTTTAATTTGACCATGTTCTGTACATGTGGTGCGCACACACCACATTTTCTGGTCTTAATCTGATTTGGCAACAGATTATCCCAAAGGACCACATAGAAAGTGTCACAAAGTCTACTCATCAGTGCTAAGTATTTAAAAGGCATTATTATTTATCTCTGTTAACTAATCTACTATAACTACAGTAAATAGGTATGGTAAACTTCACCCGGCTGGCACCCCAAATTCTGTCACCATACACTAAAAAGGATATTTAAGATGAGATACACCTTTATTGATTCACAGCAGGGAATTTCATTTGTTGCTGCAGCGCATGAACAGCATTATATGCAGATTAAGACGGCCAGTACATTATGATAAATAAATAATAGGTATATAAAAACTAAAATAAGATAGAAACTATACACTTAACCTCTGCAAAGTGTGGTTCACCTAATGGTTTCAGTTTGGTGAGGCATTTACTAACGGACTTCATATTACCTATTGCTATTTTATTATCTTCGCCTCAGTTAAATTGATTTGAAACATTTAAATTCAAACAAAGGTCCCTGATGTTGGGCTGTTTAAGACCTTGGGAGCTGCGATCACCCAGTGAGAGGAAATAGGAATTAAATAGTTTGATGCTGTGAGCTGTTAAAAGTCTAGACAAATAAAAAATTAGCAGAAAGGTAAAATTGTGTTTAAGGTTATTTCAGTGCAACTCTGTTGTCCTGCACTGTGGTGATTCCAAACAGGCCGTGCCTGTAAAGTCACTTTATATTCACCTTTTTTTGATTTGATACAATTATTTGCTGCTGAAAACTGAAGTCTATTTCTGAACAAAGGCCAAAGGTGTCTACACACTCACTCTCTCTCTCTCTCTCTCTCCACACCTGCTTTTCCCAGATGTTAATTCACTGAGGCCCTTTCCTCTAGCACGGTGGTGAGTCAGCAATGATATGTCAGTTTTACACTATTTTTAGTGGGGGTTTTTTAGCAGTGAGTTTTTGTTTTTTTTCTCCTTTTCTTAGTTTTGCCAGAGCAAAACCTTGATCCAATCCCATAATAAAGAAGGCTAGACATGATTTGATTCTTTAGCACCTAAAAAGCTCTATAAATCCTTATTGGATATATTCCTAAAGGTTGTTTGTTTATAGCATTTATTTATCTGCCCCTTGCAAAGTGTAAGTGGAGGAAGTGTTTACATGCTGTTATTGATTTTTTTTTAGCAGGGGAGTTTGTTGTATAAGGCTTATTCTCTGACTTCCATCCCTTTTTTTTATATATTTTTGGTTTAGGAAGCAAATTTGTTCACGATGTAAAAAAATAGTTATCTACTGTAGCAGTCTTGCAGCTTCTTGATGGTTTTGAAAAGTGATTGCAATATGATTTAATTACTTCTTATTTACAGCTCATCACATAATTTGATTTGAATTTAAGCTAATTCAGTAGCAACTTGTCCGCTATGATTTCTCCAAGGGGCGAACAGCGTAACACTAGTCAGAGTAATTGTTGGAACATAGCAGATGACTGTTAGCTGCTCTTCAAATGTTCTGATTTCCAGAGATTGTGGTGGTCTGATAGATTTCTGTCTCTCCACTGACAGTGGAGAGACACACCATGGGGTGTTGTGCTCTAATAGAATGCCAGCCATGCAGAATGGTAATGTGATGTCACCAGGGCAGGCCAAGTCATGTCAGTCTGGATGAGCTCTGCTGCTGAGTTAGCTGACAAACAGGAAGAGAACATCAGCCCTAACAAGGTGTTTAAATCTTTAGTATATGAGAAATATAAGTTGTTATTCAATACAGACTTTTTTTCTTTTTTAGTTTGGTTTTAGGACACGCTCACAGCTAAACATTTTCAAAAATATTTCTGTGCTTAGCTGCTCTTCGTGTAAATAGTATAAAATAAAAAAGTCAGTAGGACCTTAGGCAAAACATACAAAATGTCTCCTTAAGAACGAAGAGCTAATAAACTAAGTTGCTCCCCCTTCGTCCTTTTGAATTGTGAGAAAGGTGGTGGTTGTGCCTGTCATTTGGGTGCAGTTTTATCATGTGTGTGAAAGTAATAAGAAATGAGAGGTCAAGAAGAAAGATGGACACGGACAGAAGTTAATTCTGCCTTAAGAAATATATAATTGCTATATTTAAGCAAATATAGCAGTGTGAGTTAATGATGGACATTAAAATCCCATCTTTAGCGTCAGACCTCAGAAAGGAGATTGGGATACAATCATTAGACAATTTGATTTTTAATTAAAGAGCTCAGTGTTCATAACTTATTGACCACACCAGCAGTGCTCTCTCAAAGGCGTCTCAGGTCATGTCCATCATAATCCACAGGGGAGGAGCAGCTGAGGGAATGAAAGGTTGGGGGGTGAAAAGTGTTGCCGCTCAAGGGCAAGGTCGGATCACCCAGGTGTTTCTGGGTAGTCATTAAGGACCATGGGAGCCAGGGTCGGTGCTTTCTCATTAATGAGCAGAGGTGTCCCCCACAGAGGTAACCTTTTTGTTACTGGAATTGATTTGCAGTGCCCTTTGTCATGAGACCTACCTGACTGTACATAAATGTGTGGATTTAAACAGTTTTTTTTGCAGTGGAACGTACATTATGACGATTTAAAAACACCTCAAGATTCGAACAGTATTTGGTCTTTGGAAAATATTTGCTGGAAGTTTTTTTTCTATTTTTATTGTTTTAGGCCCATTTTCTTTTAGTAAAGACAGACATCTGCAGCCAAAGTTATTTGGTGCCCATATTATCTGATGTAAGAAGAACCTCTTACACAATGTTTTTCTTCCCCTTCTGAAATGTGCTTCAGTAGCCATGTCCAAATACGAGAGGTGATTGGATCAGAATTACCCACAGCTTGTTTCCCTTTTTTGAACAACTGATCTGTTATGCCATAAAAAGGTGCCCAGAATTTAAATAATACATGTTTATTCCTCCGTAATTTCCACATTAAGTCGATTGTTGAAATGTTGGAAAGCTCTTCAAACAAGCTGGAGGTCAAAACATGACCTTCAAATGCTGCACTGTTTAAAATGATTTCAGGCAATGGATTGAATCGTGATTCAAAACCTCCACATTTAGAATTCGAAAAGCTTAAAAATTTTGTAAAAGAAAAGGGGGATTGAGATGAGATATAAACAGGTCAGGCAGACTGTCTTACCTGTGTGCCGCATCAGCTGGTAGAAGCGACGATAATCTGATCGTCTATACGTGCGTGCACACGGACACACACACACGCACACAACAATGGTGCATTCAAGCTGATATGCTTACGTTGCTTAACGGAGTATCTTTATCTTGACACGACAGTGTATTCAATGCACACATGCATACAGCTTTTGTAAGGACGTTTAGACAGCAACTAACGAATATGGATAAGAATCTGATGTTTTTTCTCAATTAATCATTTGCATTATACAATTATTTCATTAATCAGTTGATCGAAAGAAATTGAATTGCCAGTTATTTCGATAATAGATTGTTTGTCATTTTGCAAGCAAAAATGTTAAATATTTGCCAGTTTCAGTTTCTTAAATGTGAGGATTTGCTGCTTTTCTGTTTATTCTGTCATTTGACAGTAAATGAAGAGCCTGGGTTTTGGACTGTTGCATGGACAAAAGAAGCAATGTGAACACATCACCTTTTTATTTATTTATATATTTTTTTTTGACATTTTATGACTCGATTACTCATGAAAATATGCTTTAGTTGCAGCCCTAGTTCTGGGAGCTTAAGGTGACCTCTTCATGTTGCTTGTTTTGTGTGACCACCAGTCCAAATCCCTAAGGTACTCAAATTTACTGAAAATCCAGCACACTTAATTCTGTAGTAATGTTTTTGGCACTAAACAACATATTGATGTAAAATAAAATACATCTTTTATTGTTTAAGCAAATGTTGGGCATATATTTAGCCAACGGTCTTTGCCTTGCTAAAGACATGCTAGACACTTAACATATATAATGACTACAATTATAGTTGACCTTTTGACTTTTTTCGCCCCAGAACAAGGTCTTAAGAACAGATTTTCTGAGAAAATGTGCAGTTTGTTCAAATGGCAGACTTCAAGTCACTGAGCAAGCCAAACTAGTACTTTATCTAAGAATGTGTGTAGTTTTGTCACACTCTTTCACTTCATGTGTTCACTGGCTTCAGATGATTGAACACCTACTACTCTTTAACCTAGAGACTTTATTCTATTAACCGTGTGTGTGTGTGTGTGTGTGTGTGTGTGTTACCTAAGGGTTATCGGCACATTTTAAGTCGACAAACGCTGCTGCTGCTCAGTTCACTCAGGTGCCTCAGAGTTTTCTTTAAATGATGAGCAGTTTTCTGTGCTTTCTGAAAGGGTCAGAAGGTTCTTCTTGTCTGACTCGCAGCAAAAGTGAAGCTGTGTTTTAAAGTACGCTGAGAAAGAGAGAGATTAGCATGCAAGCATGCGTGTATCCTCCTGAGTATTGCCTAGGGGTGCGCTTCTGTATCTGAAGATGTAGACAATTTAATATTTGCCATGGTACGAAAGTGCATGGCAGAGGAGGACAGTAATTAGTCAACTTGCATATGAAGTTATTAAAAGTCGATCCTTATAATAATGAGCCATGTGTATGAGGGAATACTCTCTGCAAAGGTCATCAGCCAGGTTCACACCAGGTGCTCAACTTAGTACATTTGTGGAAGGTTTACTTCCCATGAACTCTGCCAGTCTCTGACGATCTTCTGGATATTTTGATGTTGTGCTTGTCAAGCCGATGAGTTATGCAAAATCATCCCACACACATTCAGCATTAAAGCTGTTGTGTCCACAACAGTAGAAAAATTCAATAATTATATATTTTTCCTTCGCTTTGGCAGCATTCAGAGCTGCTCTGCATTAATTGTCATGCCGTGGAGCAGTGAAATGAGCTTTTAGTATCAAATAGACTTAAGTCATGTTTCTTTTGTCTATTCAAATTAAACATGGTGAGTCCAGATAAATAATTGTGTGTTTGTGTGTGTCTAGTGGGAACTGCTGTGGTCCCTCATCCTCCTCTTTACCTTCTGTCTCCTGCTGGTCTGGTTCTACTTCTGGTGGGAGGCACATAACGACTACAATGAGTTCAACTGGTGAGTACGCAACAAAAACGGAATGCTGTGTTGTCAGGTCAAACTGGGGCCAGATGCCTGTTACCATATTGTTTCAGCAGTAAATAAATTCTATCCATGCACTGAGCCCTCCACAGATTACAAGATTACATAACAGAAATTGCTCATCCAACATTTCCTATTCTGTAATGAGTCAGCACCACTTTTTTTATAATTATAACCACAAGTGACTGAAAGCATTATAAGATAACAAAAGTAAGGCTTAAACCTACAAGTAGAACTCATTTGTTTTCAAACTAATCCAATGACTTTATACAAAAACTGCTGCTGAAATTCAAAATAGATACTTGACTTAGTCTTTCTCCAAATAATTTTTAATAACGGTAAGTTTATTATTGTGTTTTTAAATCGTGTGTAATGTATGTTCGGCATGTTCTTGTACATTCTGTAGTACAAAGTGGTTACTGCCGTGTCCTATAATGTCTCATGCCCTGGACTACCTTTCCCCTCCCTACCTGCTCTTAACCTCTACAAAGTCACCTTTCCCTTGTATTATCATCAGCTGCCTTCCATTACCTCTGCTCACATTCCTCTCCCAATGTAGCTTTTCTGTGATACCCAGTCCCCTTTTCCTTCTATCATTCATTCTTTAGATTGTTTCTCTCTTCCCTATTTAATAGACCTGTATCATCATCTTTTGCTCTGTGTATATTCTTCACCCCTCCCCTTCAGCTCCCCAAACAGCTACTCCCCAGTCCACTTTCATCAGCAATCTCACTTGTGTTAATTCGACTTTGGAGGTCAGTTTTGGTGGTCAGACATTAATATAACAATCCCATAATGTATTTGGTCTGAACTCTCACTGTAGCTCTGAGGCTGCTATCTTTGTTGTATCTGTGTTAACTTTATTGCAACGATAAAGCATTAAGTTCGAGGGTGACTTGATAGGTGTCTGCCAGCAAGTCAAAGACCTTTGAAACACCAACAGTCTCCTGTAGTTTACAAGTCACTCAAATGGCATTTATTTTGTATGAGTCCTCATTTTTTGAACCTCTATTTACCTGTCTTGCAGGTCCATTGTGAACTGATAATGCTATAGACTCATAGACTCACAATACCCTGCTATCTGTTTGGGAACGAAGGCCTGCAAATAACAACCGTTGCAGGCTTTTAATGTCATTCTTTACATAATTGTAAGTCAACTTATAAGGCATGGTTTGGTTTGAAGGAAGTAAAAACTAACAATGATTTTTAAACTTTATATTAAACTAATACGAAAAGGTGCGCACACACAGATTACATTTCCCCAGTCCTTCACACCAGTTAGTAATAATAACATGCAAGTGACCTCTCAGTATGTGAAATGTTATTCACTCTCTTATTCCTGCAGGTTCCTTTACAACCGCTCAGGGGAGTGGAGTGATGGCACTGTTCCCATCCTGGCCACCACCGCTGCTGGCTTCACCTACATTGCATTTTTAATGGTCTGTCCTACATCAAACATTCACTGAGGAGGAGTTAAATGTGTTGTGTTCATCATAATGCCTTGACAGTGACGTAGCAGCTTTTAAATTGTCTGCATGTGATGTCAGACATAATAACCAGATACGTGGAGATGTTGAGATGTTGAGCAAGTTGAAATCTGTGAGGCGGCAGACTTGTTTCTGAAAGTTGTACCCTTATGTGTGTCTTGTCTTTATTTTTATTTTTTTTCTTCTCAGGTTTTAGCACTTTGCCACGTTGCACTTGGGCAACAGTTGAATTTGCACTGGCTCCATAAGGTAATGTGCCAAATGTGAGACTGAGCATCTGTGCTTTTGTGTGTGGGTGGTGAAAATTGGGAGGTTAGAAGCTGGTGAGTGAGTTTTCCCTTTTTGCATCTTTGTGTGTGTGTTTTCTTTTTTGCTGGGGTTCTTTATACACTTCTGTTTTGTGTGTGTGTGTGTGTGTGTGTGTGTGTGTGTGTGCGCGCGCGTGTGCCCATTGCCAATCAGTTGAACTTGTCCTGAACGTACAGTTTGGGTGATGTTATCCCAGGAGGGTTGTGAAAGCCCAGTAAAGAACTTAATCTAAAATGCTATCAACAAACCAAATACAAGGATTAAACACTGTTTGGGGCGTGAAAGGGCTGGGAACTATTTGAGGTTATTCTGTGGTGTGTACATGTATGTATCCAAAGTGACAGCCCCTCTGATTTCCTGCATCTCCCCCTCTCGGTCCTACACAGATAGGAGTGACTGCTGCTCTGCTCACCACTATTGTCGGGGTGATATCTGTCAATCAAACATGGGGGCAAGAGTGGGACGTCATCCCCATCTCCCTGCAGGTCAGCAGATTGAAGCCCACAGCCACTATTGTTGTTTTGACATCACTGCTGATGCTATGTTTGAGTACTAAACTGAGTGTTGTGATGAACAGGAGAGAGTGGAGGTATTCTCTCGGTTTGTGAGCACTAGATAAAATAATTGAGCTGTAACCTGTATGAGGAAGTTCAAGAAAAAGTGACCGTATAAATCTTTCTATCTCTTTTCTGTGAAAGTTCTCAGACACCTGTTTAAGCCAGGTATCATTCTGATATTTAAATCCCAGAATCTATGTCAATTAAAAAGCTGCATCATTTTTATGTATACATAGTGTATATATTTATCTTTTTTCTTCTCTTAGAAAAAATTGTAGGTAAGCATACTGTATTTAGATCATAAAGCATGTAACATAATTCATGTTTGATTGTTTCTATATTTATCATTGCTGTATGGGGAAAGAAAAGTGTATTTAAACTGCATATACTGATGCTCAATCTTAATTTGTTCTACTAACTAACTAAACTTATAATAACTGTGTTCCTGTGAGATTATTAAAGTGGACTCACAATTCCAGTGAAACTGATGCCATTCAAATCAAATGCCTCTACAAATTATAGCTATCTGTGAACAAATGTCTTGGATAATGTCAGATAATTTCATGCCTCTCGGTCTTTATCTTTGTTTCTCTACTCCTTTGCTCACTGCCATCTCTTAATCCCTGATTCTCTTTCCCATAACTCTGTTTTATTCCCCTTTGTCTCCATTTCTCTGTATCCTCTTTCTTTCTCTGTGTCCTGCCTTCATCCTCTCTACTCTCCCATCTCTGTCCAGGCCACTGGTCCGTTCCTGCACATTGGGGCTCTTGCTGTGGTCACCGCGCTGTCTTGGATTGTGGCTGGACAGGTCTCCCGCTCAGAAAAAACAAGTGTGTTTTTGCTTCTACAACATTTTACTCTTACCTGATTTAACCGTGTGACACACACATGCATCAGGAAGAGTGGTGAATGATTAACACTATGTAGACAGAGGCCAAGACCTCCACCCAGGGTGTCGGAGATAACGAAAATTCCTGCGAGCTCATGTGATCTTTTCCAGTCAGGACACCTTGGATTGTTTTCTCCTTGAGTACATGACTCTTTATTGCTGCCATTGGTGTCTTAGAACAGAATGGGTGTGAATAGAATTCAAAGTCAGTGTCAATTAGTATGTACCTGTACCTTGTCCTCTGAAGAAATTATGGCCAGATAGCAATAGCAATTATTGTAAATTCAGTCAGTCTGTCTTAATCTGAAGATGCATTTAATTTAGAATTTTACTTCCTTATTTATATAACTGTATTTTTTTATGACTGTCCTCATATTAGGCAAGGCAGATTGTCCTTTTGTACTATGAGAGACATTTGGAACTAATAAAAAGGATGTTTAGTCCTTAGCTACATTTTAGGTTCTGCTTTTGGAGAGACTTCATGAGCTGGAAAGGTCTTGGCAAGATGACTCCCACTTTAGCATCTCTGCTCTAATGCACAGTGGAGTATAAATACCAAAGAGGATGTGAGGGTGTGTGTATGAAGGCTTTGAGTCTCCTGTGTGTAACAAGAGTTGTCCACTCAACCCCGCCCTGGAGCTGACCTTGAAACCAATACATTCCCGTGTGTGTGTGCGTGGCCTTCATCGCTCACTTACACTGAGGTGGATGCAGGCGAAAGTGTATCTCCTTGGCCCCTGATGTCAATGTTGTTGGCCACTGTGCCTAGCTATAAACAGCACTGAACATTACCCATATTCACAGCAACTACTTACGTCAGACATCTCTTTGAAAACTAAACCTCGCCCAAAGAATTTACAAATCAAAGCATGAAATATTTAAAATCCCCATTTTCTCATGAATGTCAATGCTGTGGCTTTAATTTTTTTTTTTTATGTCCACGATGTTGACTAAAATTGAGAAACTACCTTGCTATATGAACTGCATTCGTAACTGGTCACACAGGTGAAGCTGCTAACAATGTCACTGGTGCAAAATGAATTTGCCAAAGATATGTCCCATTTTAATATGTATGGAATTAGATTAGAGATTGTAAGCAGTGCAAATTTGCATGTATTCTTTTTGACTGTTTTGTACAGATCAAACAAACAACATATAATGGGATAATTTGTTGTCTGATTTATAATTTTTTTTTTTTTCATAGTTTCCGGTCTTTATGCTAAGCTAACTGGCTGGAAGGTGTAGCTTAATATTTACTGTACAGACATAAGTGGTAACAGTCTTCTGATGTAACTCTCATCAAGAAAGCGAATAAGCGTATTTCCCCAAAATGCGAGCCATTCCTTCAACCTCTTCTGTAATTATATCAAGTATAACAGCTGTAACTATATTGTCATCTGTCTTTTCTCAGTGCTCCAGTTGGTGGTGGTGCTGCTGTATGTGGGTGTGTTACTGGGCCTCTACATGGTGCCCCTGCGCATCACCTCCCCCTGCATCATGGACCCGACCACTCTCAAACAACGCCCTGAGGTCATTGGCCACCAGGGAGCCCCCATGGTGAGCCAGCTGGCCTCCATCATCAAATCAGAATGTGGGAAGTTGAAACAGGCCACTTTAAACAAATTGTATTAACCTAACCTCAGCAATGTGGATGACACTGCACCACTCAGGGCATGAAGCCTTTAATCCAGTGTGTTAAGCACCACTTGATTCTGATTTGGAAAAAGCCTTTATAGGTGTGTTTTTCTCTCCCTGTTTTTCATTCATTTTTCTTCTCCTGCACTTCCCAAGGCTATTCTAGTCTATTAATGACCTTGTGGTCATGCACCTGAAAATAGTCCACAAGCCTAACCCAGCGAGAGCCTGGAGCTCTCACTGCCAGATCTATGACAGGGATGCATTTTCTGCTGGATTTTGTGGAAGCTTGATGTGATAGACAATTGATTAGAGATTGCTGATGATTATTTTCAGATTCACTGCCATCTCTTCAGCTGTTTTCAGTTATACCATCTCTCCCACAGATCAAATGTTAGTTAAAAAGCCTGTTAGAGCATGTTAGTTAAGTATGCCACATTAAGATATGATTTATGCACACCAAAGAACGTTTTTGCTTTTTATATTTGATTCATGTGCTTGGATTAATGTTATTGCTTCTAAACGTTACCTGAGGAAGGCTTTATTTACTTGGCACGACACGTTGCTCAGTTTTTCACACTTGGTAAGATTCCAGGTAGATTCCTGGTTCTTCATAACGGTTACTCACACGCTCAAAAACACACCCTGCTTTTTGTGGTATTTGTGTAAAGAGATCGATCCTCGCAGAGGCATCTAAAATTAGGAGTGGCTCTGCGAGGCTGAGAGAAAACTCAGTCACATGACTAGACTCCCAGTTTCCTAGAAGGACTCTATTGATTACATCCTTCCTATCCTGTGATTCCCAGTCATTAGCTTTCACATGGCCTCATAGTAAGATGCTTTTCTAGTAAGTGATATTTACCCTATAGGCTGGGCATAGCCTTGATTTGAAGAGTTAAAGAGGTGTGTGTGTGTGTTTTCAGCTTGCTCCAGAGAACACACTGTGGTCCTTCCAGCGAGCTCTGCAAATGAATGTCACTGGGTTGGAGGCTGACGTGGCTATCAGGTACAAACACACACACGCAATCAATACAGCTGAATGACGAAGACAAACAAACGAAGGGTTATTTAGTTTCTGTCTAGATTCTTCCTCATTGTTTGGTTTCCTTTCATAGATTCTAAGATTCATTTATTTATTCAAAACATCTTATTACCAGTACTACAGTAGGATATGCTCACACTCATCAGCCATAACTCCCAGACAGCATAGGCACCCTGACCGGTCTGCAGCTACGCAGCCCCATATGCAACAAACTGCGATGCTCTGTGTGTTCTGACACCTTTCTATCAGAACCAGCATGAACGTTTTCAGCAGTTTGAGCTACAGAAGCTCTTCTGTTGGATCAGACCACACGGGCCAGCCTTCGCTCCCCACATGCATCAGTGAGCCTTGACCTGTGACCCTGTCGCTGGTTCACCGGTTTTCCTTCCTTGGACCACTTTGGTAGGTACTGACCACTGCAGACTAGGAACACCCCACAAGAGCTGCAGTTTTGGAGATGCTCTGACCCAGTCATCTAGCCATCACAGTTTGGCCCTTGTCAAAGTCGCTCACATCCTTACGCTTGGCATCAACTTCGAGGACAAAATGTTCACTTACTGCCCCCACTGACAGGAGCCATTGTAACGAGATAATAAATGTTCTTCATGTCAGTGGTCATAGTTCTGACTGATCATTGTTGCTTTTGTTAATTGTCTACTCTAAATATCAGACATGAAAAGGTGAATTATCAAAATGATATCAGTATTTGCAGTACATTGGTTGTGGAATAAGGTGGAACAAGACTTACTAAAAGTAAGTAACCTTTGTGTCTTAGCAAATGTTTCTTCAAAGAGAAACGGGCAAAGCGGTAATATCACGAATAACAAAGAACAGTGTAAGCACATACTTGGGATACTAACAACAACAGTCACAGGACTGTAGCATTGAACAGGCTACAGCAACGCAAAAGCAGATCAGCCTGTCAGCAGGCAGTAGATGGAGGCGTGACATCACCGACATAATGAGAGGAGACAGGCTGAGACACACTTGAAGGAAGAAAGCGGAAGCGGGGAGGGTGGAGGAGTGGATACTGTAGGGGCCATGGTATATGATGGATAGTGGGTGTACATGTCTACTCCTGCATGTGCAGTGATGGAGGATGAGTGAGGTGGGGAGTGTTGCTTTGCTGGCGCAAGGTGTGTGTTTGTGGCTTGGGCTTTATTTTAAGGTTATTATCTTAATTAGTTGCAGACTTTCCCTGTATTAGCAATCATTCTCTGTGTATGTGTGTGTGTGTGTGATTTCACTGTGTTCCCTGTACAGTCCTAAGAGAGGTGAATGGGTCTGTGATTGGTACAGGCCACTGACAGGTGAGCTCCTGACTGTGCATAGTAATTATACAGACAGCCAGAGCAACAGTGAGACTCCACTCCTGCAGCAGACACACACAATATGCCAACATTTATTTTATCAGTTGCAGTATTTTCACTGATGAACTTTCCATACAGTTTTTATTTTTTACTCTGCATTAATATATTTTGGGAGTTAACAGTTCACATACAGGAAATACATTATTTTTCAGCTAAGAATTTGAATAGCAAATATTGATAAATGTGAGGCTTTTTCTTTTGTCTTTGTTTCTGCCAGATAATATGCTGATGTGAACTAAAAAAAATGGAAATCATTTGGTATTCAAATATGGAGCAGCAGCAAAAAGAAAAAACACAATTTCACCAAACTCTTCTTTTCTCGCCTGCTCTGCCTCCCTCCTGTCTCTTCTGCTCTTATCTGTCATTTTCAGATCTTCTAGTCTTCTACATATAAAGTTTTTTGGTGATCCTTTTTGAGTTCTTTTTTTTTTAGTGTAAATGGCCTCAGTTTGAAATTTTATAAAAGTGTACTTGACTGATTAGAGGACTCCTCATGTATTTGATGTCAGTGGGGTTGTAGAAAATTATACTGATGAACACTGCTGCCCACACATGAAAACCCACATCAGTACGCATTTCTTTCATAAGTGACCAATGTCTGGCCAATCAGAATAAAGGATTCTCGCTACCACGGTATAATGCTGAATGTTATATATTACTACCTGAATTTTAAAACTCTGCACCCCGCTCTGATCATTAGTGTGGATGGAGTGCCTTTCCTGATGCACGACCGTACCCTGCAGAGGACCACAGACGTAGAGAAGGTTTTCCCAGACAGACAGTTGGATGATGCGTCACACTTCAACTGGACAGATCTGCAGCAGCTCAACGCAGGACAGTGGTTCCTCAAGGTAGTTCTTGGCTGCTGATGAGGACTTTTGAAGCCATTTCAGCTTTGACAGCGTGATGTGGTGCAGTGATCTATGATAATGTGATAAAGGTCATTAGCCCATTGAGTCATGAGTACCCTAAAGTATGTGTCCTTCACATCATTCATGACATCCTATGGTTTCATCAAAATACTGAGATTCATTCATGCTTTAGAGAGGCTCTCCTGTATGCAGAATGGATCAGGGTCAACTTCAAAATAATTGTTTGTTTCAATCTGCTTGAAGTACGAGGCTAGTGGGCCAAACAGGATAAAAACACATTGACAAACAAGCTGTGGGAATTGTGTAGAACTGCTGCCTGTTCTGGTACCCAGTTATTCTTTCCTGCATATGATATTGCACCATCAACAAGAAATGGAGACGTGACCCAGTCACGTTTAGCCATTACCTGCCGATTATGTAAATACTTTTATCTTCATATACTGTTGCTATGGAAAAGAATCGGCATTAATTTGGTGCAAGATGCAGTGATGTAGATACATGGATTTGTGTGCACTGTGCTACTTTGCTGTGTTCCACTTTATCTCTACAGTGCCCTCCAGTCAAGAATTTGCTCTCTATTTTTCTACTCACTCAGAAACCGCTATGGCAAGCATTTCTTTTAATCTGTACATTTCTAAATATATACACTGGCTATATAGCTTTGTTTCTAAAGGAGGGTTTAAACTAATTTAGTGTTTTAAGCTTATATTATATGAAATCAGATTGCTGCCTGTGATATGTCGGTATTTGTTAGAATCTGAATTGTTCCCTCCATTCTCGCCCTCAGTCTATTTGCATTGCGTGTGTGGAGATTTCATTCCAAGAAAAGCCTTTCTGCTTCCGTGTGTAGTTATAACAATTCGTTGTCATAGTCTGATTTCTATATGTCCTAATCTGTCCTGATTGTGTAATAAAAGTAAAGTGAAGCACATCTTTATCTCCTGCGTGCTTTGACAAGGAGTGAGCGAGCAGTGAAGAGAGAGAAAAGAAAAACATTCCACTGTTTATTTCCCGGAGGCGTTGTCAAAATGTTCTACATAACACATGGATGGATGCTTTTATTCAAAGCAACTATTATGAATGCATATATATATTTTTTAATGGGATTGCCATGGAGCTATTGTATTTTAAACAATAAAACCAGTGATATTACACTCCTGTTAAACTCCTGTGGTCTTCATCCTCATGTTTTTCTGTCCCTGTGTTTCAGGATGACCCCTTCTGGACGGTACACACCCTGTCCCCCCATGAGAAGGATCTGATCGCCAACCAGAGTGTCTGCAGCCTGGAGCAGCTTCTAAAGCTGGCTTCCTATCATAACAGCACAGTGATTTTCAGGCTGAGGAGACCACCTCCAGAGCACCCCTGCTACCACAGCTGGATCAATGATACACTACAGGCTGTGCAGCAATCTGGGGTTCCTCAAAGCCTGGTAAGGACATGGGAAGTTATTGCTTAGATAGACCCAGTCTGCACTGTGTTTAGTCCTCTCCACAGCGTGATGTCTGGCTATGTATTCTGAACATATTTTATGCAAATGTGATGGGTTAAAATGTGTATTAATCTAATAGCTATATAAATTCACCTTGCAATTACGCTCTGTGGGCAATGAGTGTTGCCTGTTTCTATTCATGTACATGCAGACCTTGTTTCTTCATTAATATTGATGACCCAAAGTGTGATTTGAGAGGAGTGTAACTAGTCCCGTGTATTGTGCTGTGTGTAGGTGATGTGGACTCCAGATGAAGACAGAGCCCAGGTGAGACGACTGGCACCCGGCCTGATCCAGACCTCAGTGGAGAAACGGAGTCCTCAAAGTCTCCATGAGTTCGGCATCAGCAGGCTGCTGCTCAGATACAATCAGGCCAGCACATGGGAGATCCGGTAGGAACACACAAACAACCCTGTTATCAGGTTAGCATCTTAATGCATGGATTTATATTCAGTGTGATTGCTTTCAGGGACTTCTCTAAGAGTATCAACCTCACCCTTTACACTATCAACGAGCCCTGGCTGTACTCCGTGCTCTGGTGCAGCGGGGTGTCTTCAGTCTCCTCAGAGGCCCCACATATCCTCAATAAGGTGCCTTACCCCATCTGGCTCATGGTAAGGACCCATGACATACTGCATAGCGTTTTCTTCTTCTTTGCATGGAACATCTCGGATGTCACTTTGCAGTCAAGCGCTCTTTGCTGTTTCTAAATTTGCTTTCTTCATAAATAAAGTTTGGCTTTGTTTTTTTCCCCCTTTTCTGTCCGCCATAGTCTCTCTATGTACCTGCTCCACTGTACCTACCAGCCTGGAAAAGATCTGCTTGATATCAGGTTTTTAAAAATAAATATAAAAAGGTTTCATAAAGGTTCTAGATTGAATCAGTGTAGATGGTATTGGATGACAACCTGTCTCCTCTCCTTCAGCTGCATCTCCTCTGCATGACTAAACTGGATTTTAACAGGTGATATCAACAAGGCAGCCTAGCTTTCAACTGACCTCATCTAGTCTGTTTATCTCCTGCACTGAGCATGTTATCCTCTCATTTTCTTAACAGTCATCCAAGGCCCCACCCAGCACAGTACAAAGGACAAGCAACATCACTGTAGTGTGTCCTTTAGTGCGTGACTCTGTAGTTCAGCCATCCCCTGAAATGGATAGCACCCATACTGTGCCTCTCTGGTGCCGTTTCACCCACCCTGTCTGTGCAGCATGCCAGCCTGGTCTCCCCGTCTGTGCCACCATACAGAAACTCTGCATGACAACATGCGGACGTGACCTCGGGCCCCCCGCTGTGGTTCAGGGAGAGTTTAGGCTGCCGGGGAATCAACAGAACTGTCACTTAGTTTAAACTAATCCGAGTCAAGTGAGACCTGCCATTGGATGATGTTAAGGCCAATGGAAGTGAATATTTCTATCTTTTTTGCAGGTTTTCCTCTTATTGTCCTTGGCAATGTTAAGGATTGTGTTACAGTGCATTGCCTGTTGAATTCAACTTCACAAGAATGCACGTTAAAAAAGAACTGAAATGTATGCATTTCCCAATTTAAATTGTATTTATAATTAAATTTTATTTAAAGGATCAAAGTGTGAGCTTATTTGCACAAGTACTGTACAAGATAGTTATATTCTATTGTTGACTTGTAGCTCCACCCAGTGGTGGACCCTGCCATAAAATTGTTATGGGCGAAACCCAGATTTACTGTGTGTGTGTGTGTGTTTCCAGAGACCAGATAAATACTGCCTGATGTGGGTGTCTGCAGACCTCCTCTCCTTCGCTGTAGTCATAGGAATATTCATTTTCCAGAAGTAAGTATGAGTTCTTACGTAAGAGTACTTCTCCATTTTCTTTTCTTGGTGTATGAAGAGGAAAGTAAACCCAGCTCTCTTTGTTTTGTCCCCCCTGTTGTGCTCTTCCACACCCAAACACACATGAGTACATAGCACTAATTACTGCTAATTAACAAGCACCCTTCACTTACAGCTCTCATTCACTGTCACACTTTTCCTCAGCCTGGAACACATCATTAAAATGACAGCTCATACATGTTTCTGCTGTTCCATTGTGCCTTCTTTTTACATGATTATGCCATTAATGATCCGCAAAGGAAAAGCTGGAAAGAACACAAATTCATTAATTTAAGACAATTTAATTGTGTTATGTGGTTTTATAAGCTGCTGCGATGTATTTCTGTTGTTCTCTTCCCCTTGCCACCTCAGTGTCACCAGTAGTGACAGAGAAGATGTTTTTTGTTAGCTTGTCTTCTCTTAGCTGAAATGTTCAAACCCCTCACACTCCTCCAGGATTTCTGCTCCTCTGCTGGAGTGTGTGGTTTTCTTTGTTTGTGTGACAACTTCTGAGACAGATGGTCTGTCCTCCTGTCCTTTCTGGGATGGAGGGCAGTGGTCTGTTTATTTATGTTTATTTAGCAGCCCAGTGCGGCTTTGCTCTGCTTAGCCGAGCTTTTCAGTAGCTTCTGCTGGCTTCTAAACTGACCTCTCTTGTCTCCCGCCTCCTTTTGTCCTTTTTTGTCCTTCCGCCTCTCCCTCGTCCTTTCTCCTCTGCCTGATGTGCATGCTCTCCTCCTCCTCTGCTGCATTCTGGCATCTTCTCTCAGCTATCACATGATCAGGTAACTGGGTCACCTCTTCTGACCCAAAGTCTTCTCTCCTTTCACCCTTCTTCTGTCTCACTATCTTTATCCATCATTCTTTTCTTTCATGCATTGTTTTTTTTGCTTTCTCTCTCGCTCACTTTTATCCATTCTTTCTATTCTATCCATTTTTTTTGTTACTCTCCTTACAACAAACTCCATCCAATTTTTCTCTCCATTATATTTATTTTCTACTCTCACCTCTCTCTCACCTGAATCGTTGTACTGCACTGCTGCCACTTCCTCTCGAGGGAAGAGCTCACGTCTTTGTCCCTGTGGGCTAAATGAAATGTATGCTTTCCACCCACACAGCACAAAATATCTATAGCATTAAGTAGCCAATGAGAGTTAATATTTATTATTCATCTTATTAAACCTGTTTCTAAATGCCTCTTTGCATTTAGTTCATTGTGATTAATGTTCTTAAGTTAAATTAATTGAAATCAGGGATGTTTCCATTAAATCAAGGACGCCATTTTGATATACATGAAATGATTTCCTCTGCCTTGATTGATATAGAAAGCTGTGCTATGAACAAGTGTTCACTAATTAATTCTATTTTACTATTTATTAATTCAGAAGGTTTGTTTGCAATAGATATACAATGTCTGCAGGGACAAATAGAAATAGCTCTAGTCTATTGAAAATTCAAGCATTGTTTTTTGCAGCACACTGTAATCATCATCACATATTGTCACTCTCTAAAAAGGTGACCTGTATAAAAGGTTTATAAGTTGTAACTATTAATCTATTAATGGGTAATAAATTTAGTAATGCTTAAAAAGAACTTCAGGGTTGCCAGGGTGTGAAGACTCCCTTTAATTGATTGGACTATATGACCACTTGCCATCTGGAAAAGGGCAGCAGACCAAAATCCATATACTGACACATTTAACATTTATAACTACCTATGGGATATTCCACAACCTGGCAACACAAAATGGTTTCAATAATGATGACTTATAACTGATTTATGAAGTATTAGTAAATGATTTAACCATTAATAAAGCCAGTAGTTGCAACACAGACACTTAATAACGGCTGCCTTATCAGAAAGTGGTACTCGTATTTTAGTGCTCATCTTAAAACAAGACACACTTTGATATGATGCGAAGCAGCTATGTTGTATAGTGCCAGCCTAAACTGATCTCCATGTACTGCATTTATTTATGCTCCGTCACTTGATTTTGAAAGTATGTCTCCTTTGAACCAAATCATCAGATCAAGCAAAATGTAGCTGCAAGTGTCGTGGAGTCCAGTTAAATATTTGTTTCCCATAAATCAGAGCTAGGCGTGTACACCAACTCCATAGTTCTTTTTTAAATATGTGGATGTTATCCATCTATGGAGCAAAATGTGGCCCTGAACTGCATATCGAGAGCAGAGGCAGCGAGCGGTATTTAGTGACATCATTGTTGTCTCAAGAAGATCCCTGACCCAACATGTGACCCCACAGGTATCGCATGAGCGGTATGCGCAGCTACAACCCTGAACAGATCATGCTGAGCGCCACAGTCGGGAGGTCCAGCAGAGACATCAACGTCATGAAGGAGAAACTGATCTTCTCTGGTAAGACCCTCACACTGAGACGAGGGGGGCGTGTAGATGTTCCTCACTCTTGGAACGTTTTGTACGGTGTCCTTATTGTTGGTTGTTTGGCCTCCTGAACTCAAACCGATTCAAAATCCTATTTGTGATTCTTTCTATAAAACAGAACAGTTTCGCACACTTGTGACTTTAGGATGAGAGGAACAAGCCGTTTTGAGTTTCAGGTGTCCAGCTAGCATGTCACTCCATCCCAGCATGCATCTCTGAGTTTCTGTGAATGGTCTCGCTCCTCCTCTTCCTCTCTTCCCTGTCGAAGGTCAACCCCAGTAGCAGCCTTCGTGTGATGCACCACCTCCTGTCCATGCTACCACCAGTGTGACTTCCTCCTTTATTCCATGCATCCATTGCATCCCTCGTTACCTGCCACTTCTCTGCCTACTATGCCCTTCTCCCCCTCATTCATCCATCCACCCATCCCTTCATGCACCAAACATCCACCATAATCCTCCCACTGGAGACAACATCATGTGTAGGGGAGCTTATAGACGCCCTAGTCTGTCTAGACAGCCCTCTAGTGCTGGAGGTCAAAGGTATGTCATGTCCGTGCCAGCTGTTTGATGTTCTTAAACGTTTTCCCATTCATGCTTTTCACTGAAATTTGCACTCAATTGCTCCTTTTGTTTTATTTTGTTGTCCATTTTACCAAAGCTGAAAGTGATGATACACACTGACTGTTTTCTTTATCCTTTGACGCCCTCCAGAGGTGGGGAATGGAGTTGGCAGCGCTGAGGAGCTGTATGCGGACAATGGCTACGACTACTACACCAATCAGGGAGTTAGCCAGTGATTGGGACTCGACTTGTGTGACTCTGCTGTAGCGAGATGGAGACAACACTCTGTGTTCACATCATTCCTGTTTTAGCCTGTGTGAAGTCTGTCCTCCTCCTCTATCCTACTGATTAACTGACGACAGCTGTATCTGACGGAGAAGACAACCACCCAGTTGCTATGTGTACATTCTGTAGATAGTTTAGTTTTTTGCCTGTCAGACATACTGTATATCACATGCACTTTGTTAATGGAATTCGCCAAATCTTTGGCCTCCTTTCTTACATCTAAATGTCCGAGAGGCCCCTCTGCGTTACCAATGCCTGCTTCTTTGTAAAGATGTGTTTCCAGATTCTTTATTATTTGAAGCCGATTTTCCAAAGTAGTCCCTTGTTTTTAACCACTGTACATGGTATTCTTCTCTTAGCAGATGAATTTCTTTTTAACAAGGCTTTTTACACGGCTTAATTGCAGCATGAGACTAAACGCTAACAGCTCATTCAGCGCCGCACTGTGCCGCTGTTCTTAATAGTTCTAATATTTATATTTAAAGAGAAAAACAAAAACACAAACAAGCTGTTTACAGGAGTCCTGCCTTCTCCTCCAAGTGAAATATTCACACCGTTTATGTAAGATAATTATTTTGTTAGATAGCTAAATGCC
>JAVQJF010028768.1:0-67276 GCA_036023855.1 Gadopsis marmoratus | reverse complement strand
CCTCCTCCTCATCTTCTGCTGCATCGTCCTCCGTCTTTGTTTCTTCCTCCTCCTCCTCCTCCTCCTCCTCCTCCTCCTCCTCCTCCTCCTCCTCCTCCTCCGCCTCATCTTCTACCAGATCTTCTTCAGTTTTGGTTTCCTCCTCCTCCTCATCTTCTACTGCATCTTCCACAGTTTTTGTTTCTTTCTCCTCCTCCTCCGCCTCATCTTCTACCAGAGCTTCTTCAGTTTTGGTTTCCTCCTCCACCTCATCTTCTATCAAATCTTCTTCAGTTTTGGTCTCTTCCTCTTCCTTATCTTCTACAACCTCTTCTTCTGTTTTTGACTCCTCCTCTTCTTCAACCTCAACCCCTTCTGTTTTAATTTCTCCCTCTTCTTGTTCTTCTTCATCATCATTCATTTTTAATTTCTCCTCTTCTTCTGTACCAACACTTTCCTCATCTTCTTTCTCCCCCTCTTCCTCCTCTTTCTCAATGTGTGTCAGAACCTCTTCTGTTTTAACCTCCTTTTCCTCCATTGCCTCATCTTCCAGTGATGGTTCATGTTCTGCTTCTTCAAGGTCAACATGTTTCGCTAGTGATGTGATAGCAACAAATTTAGTGCCTTTAGTTATCAATCTTGTATCTGACTAATGAATGTGACTATGAAAGAAAAACCGTGTGAATACCATCATCTTCCTCTGCCTCTTTCATATCTGCTTCCCTGGCAGGTTCAGTGGGAACTTCAGCCTCCTCCTCCTCCTCCTCCATCTTTGAGTCTGGGGCTCCACTTAACTCTGTAGCAGGAGCAGCTTCATCTTTGGCAGCGTGCATGGTCTCTGCAACTGTATCATCAACCCATATGACCTCTTTTATCTGACTTTCACATCTTTGACATTTTACATGGAAATGCAGCTCCAAATGTGTTTTAAGGTACAGGTGGGATTTTATGAGTTGAAATTGAAACAATGATAATGACCATAACATTATATAACACACCACATGCTGCAGTGACTTGCCCCATTTTCTTAAGATAACATTAAAATGAGCTTACTGTCAAAAAACCTCATAAAATGATCAAAACCAATAAGTAAGTCAGATTATATAGTGATTGTAAGCGTTAGTTAGCCCTGAAAGTGTTTAGTAACACACATTATGTACATTATGTACATTATGTACATTATGCTTTAATGGAAATATTTCAAATTTTAATTTACTTTTACATCTTATAATTAGGGTCGAATAATATTTGGTTCAATACAATAGATGTTTTTCTCAATTTCTTTTTTTCAATTTGGAATTGATTACATTATATGACTGCTCTATCTATGAAAAATACGAGAATAAACATTCCTAGTGTACGGCACAGAGAAAAAAGATATAAAAGGCTTTGGCTATGCTGACAAGATGTGTTAGTTGGATCAATTCATTGTTGGTTTTAGTTGTTTCATAGGATTTTATTACCAACCAAAATGAATACAGTCAATAATACTTTTGAAACATGTGTTTTAGAATTGAATGATTCCATGCAAAGATAACATTAAATATCCCACATGCAAAACACACATCACCCAGTACAAACAATCCAGATACATACATACACACACACACACACACACACACACACACACACAGACAGACATACACACACCAACACACAAAACATACATACAGGATATCACAGATGATTAAATTGCTGAAATACAGGTGACAGTTGGTCAGTCGGTTGTACAGAAGATGCTTGAACAATGCAGGAGAAGGCAACAGAGGAATGCAATGTGCAAAGGACATATATTAAAGATGATTTTGCATGCTCAATATAACATAGAAATAAAGAAAATTGTTGACTGGAACAAAACCATTTTAATGGCAAAACACGTGAATGCAGAGTTCCAAGAAATGTTACATCCAACAATCGGTCAGTGTGACAAAAGAGAGCGATGCAGTCACCAAATCCAAAAGAACTTATTACAGTATACAATGGTTATGATGCATATTTGTTCATGCCATAATTTAATAAATACAAAATGCAAACAAGATTGACATTTTCATTGTACTTCAGACTTGCTGTATTACCACTAAACATGTCATAAGGCAGACTTGGGACCAGTTCATACAACATGATAAGAAAAAAAAAAATCAATGCAAGCATGCACAAAAGGCCACTATTTGCTGGCAACACACATAGCAGTTGTCCAAAATAAATGTTATACTGTATTTCTGCAATATGTGGTAGTGTCTTCTTACCTTTTTCAAAAGGTGGCAGGAATTCACCTGCATTTCAAAAATATAATATATATAAGACAATATAAGCTTTATTTTTAAGAAAAGATTTTAGGGATTACAGCATGGAAAAATAGAAAAATATTGTCATTACTTACCTTTCCTTCGTACCAAATGAATATCAGATGTGGAAGCTACAGTTTCATCTAAACAAAGAGAACAAAAAGAGATGTTGTGAAATTGGGGTGTAATTTGCAGTCATAGGTTTTAGGTGGATTCAAACTGTAATGAAAATTTCAACCTTTTTCAGTTACTACATTTACACCCGTTGTGGCAACAGGTTCACCTAAAACAAGAGAAGAAAATATGGTTAAATATGCATCAAGGTGTCAGTATATATTTTATCTTTCCTGATACTGAAGCATGTATTTTTTGTTTATAACTAATGCAAACAAGCATACCTTGATCACCAACAAGCATGCTCGACATGTAAGCCAAGAACAAGTCTTTCTTGTCTGTGAACGCCAACATGGCATCTTTGACAACTTTCATGGGGTTAATGGACACTTCAGGAAAGACCCCTGAAATCTCAGCACACCACAAAGTCAACTGCTGTTCATTATACAACGCCCCCAACATCTTCAAACTGTTTACTATTTCTTCCATTACTATACTTGTACTCATATGTTAAAACAGACCTTGTTCTCCGATCAGCGTTGTGGATATGTAGGTCACAAGCATGTTGATCTGTTCTGTGGTGGTTTCTGCTGTTCTCTTCAGAGCCAACGTGGGGCTGAATCCCAGAGCCCGCTGGACATCTGATTAACAAAAAAAGTCACAGTGAACACTGCATTTAGCAGGCTAAAGTGGAGCATACATTGTAGTGGTGTACATGCATTGATTAGGTAAAGGTTAAAACCCATGGCAGATACTGTACCTTGTATTGCGTCCAGAATTACATTCAGGAGTGCACAGAGCACATCCTGGATGTATCCTGCTATTCCACTCACAAAGTCATTAGCAACACTGAAGACATTTCTGCCAATAACCACAGGGTCAACGAAGCTGACGTCAGTGGTCCCTGAGAAGAACAGCATTCATTCAATCCAAAGCTCCAGTGAGTTACTTCATTCATAAAATCAATCAATCATTTTCTTTTTGTTATACAGACATCTGAAAAGACAATTAAAGACCAATAGAAAAGCTATTGGCGAGAAATTAATCATTTTCATTTCAAAAACTAAAGTACTGGTATATACCCATAACAAACACAAGCTAACGTTACTGAGTTATAACGTTTCTTTAGAGATGAAATAAGGATTCAACAACACAGATGCAATAACATTGAATGTAAGTATTGCACCACAAACAACACAAAGGTTAAAATATGAAGCGGATACCTTTTGTTATATCCAGGATAGTGTCTAAAATGGCACAGAGCACGCCCTGGATATAGCCCACTATTCCACTCACAGTGTCATTAATAACACTGAAGACATCTCTGCCAACTACCACGGGGTCTATGAAGCTGATATCAGTGCTTCCTGAGGAAAACAAAACAAATAGAAAACAAATAAATGCAAAGGAGTAGTATGTAAAATAAATACTGTATGTTGTGTTAAATAGTCAGTTAAGATGTGAGGTTACATATGAGGGAGATGTTAAATGAGGAAAGTAAATACCTTTCACTACATCCAGAAGAGTGTCCAAAATGGCACAGAGCACACCCTGGATGTAGCCCACCACTCCACACATGAACTCATTAGTAACACTGAAGACACTTCTGCCTATGACCACAGGGTCAATGTAGCTAAGGTCAGTTTTTCCTGAAGACATTTTTGAGGAAAGAATTAATTTATTAATAATCAAACATAGACAGGAATGATCGAAATACAGCTTTGCTTCAAGGTTTAGTCATTTTGTACTCCGGTAAATCGGATATTTATCATGTTATTTTCTTGTGAATAACAAGGGAAGGCAGACAATTTACTTAGTTAGAAATAAACATGGAAATATGGAATACATACCTTTATTTATATCCAGTATAGTACCCAATACAGTATCCACAATAGCACACAGTGTGTCCCTGAAGGAGCCCATAAATCCACGCACCAAATAATTAGTTGAATGGAAAGCTCGTCTTCCAATGACCACAGGGTCAACATAGCTGAGGTAGAAGTTCCCTGTGGTTTTGCAAGGGGAGATTATTGGAGTCACATATATGCATGCTAAAGTGATGCAACTTTTTTCTTTTCTTGGTTGAGTGTGAGTGTGTTTTCATACCTTCCTCATCTGAATAATAGCGAACAAATCCATCTTTTGCTTCCGATATTTCCTCAGCAGCGTAAGTGGCAACGGACATGGGGTCACTTAAATCAGGTGCACATTCTAGGGGCCCAGAAATAAGAGTCAAATATTACAATATTTGCTTCAACACCACTAAAAACATGCATGCTATCTCTCATGTGTACCTTGGAACTTATTGAGCAGACTGGATACTTCATCAACAGCGTTGTTTACAGCTTGCACAGGGTCCGAAATGATTTCCTGAATGTCTGAGAGTAATAGCAGACATATTGATAATTATGCATGTCTGATGATTGCAATGACAATTTCTAAAAAGATACATTTGTAGGTGTTTGTGACCTACCAGGGACTGCCTTGTACTCCACAAAGTCAAACATCACCACTCCTACTACCAACCAGGACAGGAGAGCAGCCAGGGCAATGAGCAGCTCTGCAGACACTTTCAGCTTCCTGAGGAGCTCCAGACCTTTGGACCTGAGAGAGCTCGTCTGTGGTGCCGCTGCTCCATTGGACCCACTGGCTGCGGAGGAGGAGGAGGTGGATTTGGCTCCTTAAAAACAAATAATATACTAAAGTCACTCTGAGAACTCCCAGCCTCATCAAGGCGGTCCTGTTTTGGTTCAGCGTTTACTTCTGCTACACTGGAGTTGTATAGTTTGTCCAATATACAGTCAGTAATGCAACATGATTGGTTTAAGTGACCCAAATTCTACAGCATATAACATTGTACAGTGGCATGCAGGTTAACAATCATTACAATTTCAAAGAGGCTACATTCATACAGTAAGTGCATTGGGAAAGTGTCATATGCAGGTATTTTTTACTCAATGCAAATATGGATGTGTGGATGCTTTTTTTTGAAAGTACCAGAGCCAGACCAATAAATGAGGAGGGCCAATGCATCGGCTGATATTAGTTTATTGTAAATACATCAGCATCTGTACGTACAGAAATGCCAAAGATGTGTCAAAGTGACATAACTTGTCAATTCTTTAATAATCATATTAAGGGGATTCTCATGAAAAAGGTTTTTCAAATCTCATAAATATTGATAATAGTGCCTGTCATAAAAATATGTTATTATCATTATCCACCATTCAGGGGCTTTAAAGTGGAGGATCTTATGTGTTTTTTCCTAACATTAAATATTCATGACTAAATAAGTAAATATAGTTACATTTCTGAAAACATTTATTATGAGTTTAACTCTGAAAATCTCACCTAAACTGTTTGGGTGTGGTTTGATCACGTTTGACTGACAGTGTAACATCAGTGTAACATCAGCAAGCAAACAACCACACACCCATCATCAGGGTTTGATTCAAATGTTTCTGAACTCTGACTCTCTTCCCGATCCACCATTCCAGTCACATCATCTAAAGCTAAACCATAACAGGTGAAGGATATTTTCTATGTGATCAAAGGATTTAAACTTTACACAGTGGAGACTGTTTGTCTGACCTTTGCATTTATCAAATGACAACCTCTGCCTGTGTGATGCCTCAACATGTAAACTCCTGATTCCTTATGTGAAAGTCAAGTCAGCTTAAATTTATCTGAGATCTCAGTTGATAACATCTTGTCACATTTAAGATCAGAAAAGACAGGAATCATCTGTCATTCTCATGTCATCAGGTTATCCTAACATATATGCACATGACACCCACCTGTTTATTACAGTGGAAAATTCTTGCGATGGCATTTAATGACATCCTCGCCATCATCAACCAATAGAGTATGAGTGTAACAGCACTGCTGTGTTTTTCCAATTTGCACATGGTGCCAATGGTGTCACATGACACCTTCTAACCGTGAATTAACTCTGAGCATGCCTGACTCACGATTCACTTCCTCATTAACAAAGAAATCAAAATAATCCCTTCAATCAACTGAATTATTCAGGATTAACAGATGGTGTCAGAATTTTACTGCAAATTCATCCTGATTCTAAAGGAAATTTGCTCTCAATTCATTAAAGCCCTGAAGCTTCATCAAACAAATAATTTGGTTGTCAAATACCATTAGATTGCATAAAATGATTATTTTATTAATGACAAAGTAAGAAAAGTGTTGGGAAACCAGAGGTCAGGCCCAGCAGCAGCCGTGTCTGTCACAAGAGAGCAATAATAATACTCTGGCTACATGATATCCTTTATTTAAAGCAACCACTTTCAACACATTATCCTAAGAGGACACAGCGAACCAAAACGTTGCCCTTTATTTATTACATAGCATATATTACTTAGACTTTCTGTGCTGTAGCGAACAGTAAGCTTTGTTAAATTCAGTGCTGATGCAGGTGTAATAGTACTACCTTCAGCCATGGTGATATGGAGACAATTTCAGGTATTATCCTTCAAGTTGGGGGCAAAGCCTCCTCATGCAGAAGTGAATGGAAAATCACAGCTTCAGTGTGAATCCAATCAACATCCACTTAAAAAATGAAGAAAGTCCCAGTTATTCAATTATTCCATTTCCACTTGGTGATCACAGTCTTGTTTCCTGAACCATGTAATCCACAGGTTGAACTTCTCCAAGATAAAAAGTTTTACAGGTATTGGGGAATTTGGAGCTGCCAGTGCGGCAGCATTGCAGAGGGGGGTCTGGTGACGGTGGGGCGAAGCAAAGCAACGCAGGGGAAGGAAAGAGCCAAGCTAAGCACAGTGCTGAGTAGGGTGAGGGGGAACCGACAGAATATCCCACCCAGTGTTATTGGTGCCTCACATGGGTATAGGTCAGAGTAAGAGCACAGGGAGGCTTCAGGGTAACGTTATCCTCCAGAAGGTCCGGGTTATTCTTAGCTGGAGCTCTGAACACCAGCTGCTCTGGCAGGCCTTTTTTGGTGATTGAAGGGGGGTACGTAAGATCAGTTGGCTGAACTGGGCTCCCCTTCTGGTAGGGCACTATAGTCTGCCCACTAAACTGGAACAAATCAGGTGCCCAAGATAAGGGATGGACAAAAACACTTAAAAACAAAGAGTTTCACAACACTTAGCCCCTTTCTCCCATTGCCACTGGCCATTTTGTTCATTGGTTTTTCATTACTCATCATTTTCTTTTTACATTCTCACATGTGCTTATGTGCGGCAGCTTCAAAATAAACATGTTTCCAAAATTATAAACTACCTCACCAATGAATGAATGTCCAGCATTAAGACAGCACCATCTTGTGCTATATCTGTGCTGTGTATACTGTATTTGAAAGGGTTCACAATTTAAATAAGCAAAAAGTAAATAAGTGGAAAGGCATAATCATATTTTACCTGGAAAACATTAAAAACAGACATTCTAGCTGCTCTGCGAGGCTGCTGTCACAGGGATGTCACAACATCGACATGCTCATAATGATAATGTTAACTTGCTAAGAAGGTATAATGTTTTCCATCTTCTCGTCTTTCTTTAGCATGCTGTGGGTTAACATTTGCTAATTAGCGCTAAACAAAGTACAGCTGAGGCTGATGGGAATGTAATTTGTTTTTGCAGAAATCAAAGTACCAATTAGATCAGTTAAATGTTCCACCTGATGATGGTGCTAGATGAAAAGTTATTATCCTTAGAGGGGCATGAAGCTTTGTACCAGTTTGCATGACAATCCATCCAATGGTTGTTGAGACATGTCACAAAGCAACCTCCTGGTGGCGCTGGAGGAAAAGTCAGAAGGTGTCAAAGTCATTACGATCCATCCTCTGGGGAACGTTTAACAGCAAAATAATCCAATAGGTGGTGAGATATTTCAATCTGGATCAAAGTGGTGGACCAACAGCTTAGATCAGACAGACATTGCCTTCCCTAGAGCCACATCCCTACCTTACAGTGTGTGTAGGTACACAGAAAAAAAACAACTTTATTGAAACAACTGTACATTAGATACATTGTAGCTGTGACTCAGTGACTTAGGCTGGAGGAACGCTGAGATGTCAATAAACACATTAAAATGTGCTCGAAACAAGACATTATAAACATGAATGCACATGCATAAAGAGGCGTGTCTTCACAGTGTAGCTGCAGAGCTGGGGGCCACAGGCCTGATGATCAGGGTGAGCTCCAAAGGTATAGGAGGAGGAATGTATCTCTCCTCCCTGAGCAGCCGCAGTAACAAATCCTCAGTGTCCCGTGGCCAGCGGTAAACACATGTGTTCTGAAGCCAGCTTGGGACATCCTTCTGCAAGGAGTTTGCACAGGTTTGGGTTGTTTTGTAGTAGAAATGGTGGGAAGTGACAAAAGAGTGGAAAGACATTGAGTAGCTGCAAAACTTCGGAGTAAAAAAATGCTTTTAGTTATTAAACAAAAATCCTTTCTGACCTGGGATGCATTGAGGAAGAGAATCGGTATGAATCTGAAATTCAAGCTGCCTTGCTGAATGAATTCATTCTGCATCTGTCAAAAGTAGATTTAAATTGTGAGTGCCTGTTAGCAACTCTCCTCGGGATTATGTCTCATTGAAAACAAAGAGCAAATACGTTCTCACCATGGAGTGAATGTATTTAGTGTGTAGCGCATGGCTATCCACTATACATCCTTCAATGTCTGCCTTATACTTTGGACTGATGCCGATGATAATCAGGGTTGATGGCTGTTAAAAAAAATATACACATGCACATTTCAGACACATTCACTTCCTGAAAAGACGACATACAAACGTTTGAGTTAAAACCAGACACAAACATGGAAAATTCATTCAACCATAAAGTACAAAGTGACATTTGGTCTGATTATCTACTAACACTACTTACAAAGTTTTTACATGACAATATAACAATACAAAAATACATAAAATCAGGCTTTAACTGTGACATTCACTTACATCTTTCAGGTCCTTCCACTTGTTGATATCCATACATCTGATGGGGTTGTCAAATAAGTCAATCTGTGAAATTAAATTCAGGGCTGTAAGTGAACTGCCGAACGTGGGTTTATGTTTGTGACTTTGGAGCGAAGAGGATGTAGCTTACAGCTGGTCGAAAGCCTTGCTTTGTGAGGAAGTCTACGAAGGGGATGATCTCTGAAGAGATGTCCGAAGAATAAGTTACAAAAATGTTTCCTGCGAAGAGAAAAATAGAGACACCAGCTCAGTACAAGAGCCCTGCAATACATATTATCGTCGTTAAACTGAATCTGAATTTTAGTTAAAATATTACATTTTTGTTGAGACTATACTGATAGTGTTCTTTGTGATGGTGGTGTATAGGACCACATTTCACTGAAAACTGTGTCTAACATTGTCTATATACTGATTTACTGTACAAGAAACAATTTAATACATTATGACACCGCAAGCTACAGCCTCACTAATATGCACACGATTGAAATTGTCAACAACAATTCAAAATTGTGAAAACCTATTTTCACTTTACTCTGCTTCTGTTGTCTTGTGGAAATGATGTAAAATGACGGTCTTCGTGATGCGTGAAGCACATTTGCAAAAACAACAGAAGTAACAACTTTTTTAAACAGGCTGGGCAGGTTTATAAAGACAACATACATCAACAACACACCCTGCTCCCTATTGTAACTTTATCACAATAACGTGTATTGTCTATTTCTAAGTGCCAGAAACAGTATGTAATAGATATGGGCTGCTCCCAGAACATGAGCACCTTCCTTTGAATAAAGTTACTCACGGCACTCGTCAGGCAGACTGACAGTTCTTCTTTTCTCATGTGGCTGTGAGACGGACGCCTCTGCTCCCGCTGAGCTCAGGTTCATAACGCTGACCTGTGACATGACCTCTGCGGGGGGGACGAAGAACTGAGGCACATTAACTGAGACGCTTCCCTGAGCCAAGCTGTCATTGGCAGAGTTACCTTGACGTTGGAGCCTGATGCAGCATGAAAAGAAAAATAAACAAAGGCATTTCTGTTGAATTATGCGGGTGTGTGATGGGTCTCTGTAATATGCAAAGCAGGGCAGCACCTGGTTCGTTGCAATTTTCATAAACAATAATTAAACGTTTTTAAATCTGTATCTTTTTTACCAGTCTTGGAAGTCATCCCAGGGTCTTTCGTGCTGCCAAGGAGCAGAGTGGTGACATGGCTGAGGTTGGTAACTGCTGACTGGATTAAGGTTGCACTGGCCTTCTGCTGCAGAGGGGTAATACCTGACATCCATAGTATGACGAGGATCTGTGGATATAGTTTAAACATTCCTACATGATCAGTTCAGAGTAACAAGGCAGAACATGCCCAACAAAGACATAGCCAGTTCAAATACATATAAACCAGCTAAATGAAAATCAGGTTTTTTACATAATAATACAAATTGTATGTTTGGTGCTATATAAATAAAGTTTATTATTATTATTATTTTCTGCTACTCCACTACAGTTCAGAGTGAAATATTACACTTTTTGCTTTGCTACATTTATCTGCAAGTATTTAAATTTTACATGCAAAATATTTGATCCTCTGATAAGATATGAGGCACTGTTATAGATAAAATACCCAACAATATATTAAGTAATTCAAAATACAGTAGCACAATTGTGAGGTACTTTTACTTTTAATACTGTAAGTAAATTTTGCAGATAATACCTCTGTACTTTTACTTGTAGGATTTTTGAAACAAGGTGTTGTACTTGTTTTGGAGGATTTTTACGTTGTTGTATTGCTACTTTTACTTAAGTAGGAAATCAGAATACGTATGCTAATGGCCTCATCCCTTTCAGTGAAAAAATTTATTAAACATACTTAATAGAAATGTCCTGACCATAGCTGTGCATGTATTGGTGAGGAGGTAGGAAGGGACTGTAGTGCTGCCACTCATCGTCCGATCTTAGTGGTAAGGGAGGCTCGAGATCCTCATCACTCTGAAGCTGAAAGGTGTATTCATCCTCCCCTCTGAATATAAAAACAACAGATGAATTATTTCATCCCAAATAAACCTTAAAGCGAATCCAAATTATACCCCATCCTTTGACTCATTTGCTATCCTAGTTCCTCACCTAGTTGTGTTTGCAGGCCCTGTTGCTCCACGTTGCGTTGGTCTGCAGTCCCAACAGGAGCACTCTCCTCTCGTGTCACCCTCCCTGGTTCCTGCAGGACGAGGGCTGCGGCCATCCAGAGGCCGATGATGGAGACTGATCCCGCCAGGAGTCGCTCCTCTACCTCCTGGCTCTCTGTGTTGCATCGGCTCTTTATGCTGCGCAGCACGAGCAGCACTCCAGATCTCCCGGTTCGCTTGTCTGACTCTACATGGGCTTTTTTGGCAGAAATAATCCGCATCCATGCAACAGGCTGCCATGAATCCATCCTGATGCTGATTAGCATGAAATATTTGGTTGACTGTGACTTCAGGACTCAAAAGTTGAAGAGAATTTTCAGGCTTATTTGTAATGGAAAACACATCCAGTTCTGGTACTTTTTCAGATTTCTCCATCTTAATCAGGTTACTTCAGCATAGCCTGCAAGTAACTGACAGAAGCAGAAACAAGCGGTTAGTTCAACTATAATTTTATCCCAACTCCCCGAGGCTTGTCTGTTTTTCTTCTTATCTTTTATATAATTATTTCCCATGGTTATTAATATATACACTACAAGCCACATGAAAACATAAGCTTACATAAAATGTCTTTTATACATACCAGAAAAGAAAGCGTGTTCTCTGCTGGGTTCTTCACACTCCTGCGGGTGCAGAGGATTGTGTGTGTTACAGCCTGTTATATGCAAATTCTTCACTGCTTCAGCTGTGTCCAATCAGAGCCAAGAATATAGTCTTTGTGTTGCCCAGCTAGATTACCAGGAAGGACTAGGTGAGGAGTGAAGCATTCTTATTCTCAGAAACTGCTGTTCAAAAACATTTTATAGAAATAATTTTTATGAAACAAAGTTATAGGAGTAACAACAAGAACGGGGGCTACAATACATTAAAGATACACTCTCTTAAGAAGAGCTTACATTCAAATTAAATTCCACAAAAAAAATCTAAGCTGTGTAATGTTTTAGTCAGAACAGAAAACCCAAACAATTATAAAGATCAAATCATGAAGAAAAAGTACAATGAACACAAATTAAACGGGTATTAAATTACAGATTGCTCCACTATCCTGTATGCAGTTGACTGTTCTCCAATTGACAGGTGGACACCTTCTAAGTGATTTGCATATATACCGAGTTCAGTCATGTTGTCTTGTGTGAAATAAAGACTCACTCTTACAAGCACCAGTCGTTTAAGCTGCATAACACAACGACATCTAGGATTAATTTTTTAACCAATTTCTGCTGTTAGTTTCCCCCTGGTGCTGGGAAAAAGTGAAGCCTGTGGTGCCATGTGTCCTCTGGAGAATTTTAGTTTTAAAATCAGTTACTGACAAGTGTTCGGGGCCAATTGTTACAAAGTCATAAGTCCACAGGATGGCAAGATTGTTTATTTCAAAACCAGTTGTGTACAAGTAACAGACAGAGACAATAAATAATGCAGAGACCAAAAAGATTTTCTGTATAACTACAGAGTGATAGAAAAACTAATTTTTGCTCACTTTTCCACCCATGAAAAGCAACTTAAATACACACAGAAATAGTGTAATGTCCTGGAATGCACCTTCTCACCCACAGAGAGAAATTTGATACTTGAGGATGATTAAAAAGTTATCCAGATTTCCCTGGAAATTTGTTTTTTTTGTATTTCAAAATGAAAAGAAAAAACAAAAAGGCATAATTATGTAATCTTAACGACATGAGACTGGCCGAAATGTGGAGCAAAAAAAACACACAAAAAAATGAAATAAACATGTTTGGTCTCGTAAACAACATGTTATCTCCACATACACATTATGGAGGGACAAACACAGGTACGCGTCCTTCATTCCCGTCATGTGAGTGGCAGTATGTTCGTTTGGCTGCTGAAGCGAAAAAGACAATGCAGAATTCTTACACGGCCTGCTGGCATACAATAATGCAACATACATTTTAAAATATTGCCAGCATAATAAGAAGTCAGCCGAACAATTGCTGCAGTTGGAGAGGAAGTCAGTCTCCCTTTCAACTACAAGAAGCTGAACTAAAAGTTACTTTAAGCTGATCTAAAAATCATTGGCTGAAGCTGAGATGCGATGAACGCACTTTATATTAGTCCAGATGGCATACAAGTTTGGGAGGAAGAGTCTGTGATGCACTACATTAGTGTGTAGAAAGCATGAAGGCATTCCCTTACATTATAAGAATATTACTAAACATGAAAAGGCAAGAACAGGTGTTATAGTACATCTAAGTTCCTTGAGAAGAGGAGAGCAGTATTGTTATATTAACCTCATAAAAAAGGTCAGTGGACTTCCAGAAAAACCTTCCGAGATACTTCGGTCCACGATGCCCAACTATTACCATTCCTACAATTATTATGCCACAATTTGTTACCAGCCGTGACCCTCAAAAGCTTTCCTACGAGCCGTAAATCTGAAATAACTTTGACCTTGGATTAAAAAAAAACTAAAGATTTCCACACATTTCCAAAATATCAAAAGTAATATAAAATTAAATGAACAAAACAAAGAAGAAAGAGATAAGTAAACAAGAAATTTATATTTACACTACATACAAGTTACACAACACAACTCATCCTGTTCATCCATGGCAGCCACTTTTAACTCTTCAGTCAACACAGCGCCCCCTCCCACCTCCCAAACATCCTTTTATTTTATAGTCCCTGTGCTGCCAAAGCAGCAGCCGCCTGTTTGTCTGCTTGGAAGTCAAGAAGTCAGTCATGAGCTTTTAAGATAGTTACAGCCACAGCATGAGAGAGAGAATAGGTGGAGTCTGGCGCCCTCTGGTGGAAATGCCAGTGAAATGACATGAGATGAAGGCAGCGGTGCTCAGAGATTATCCCCCGGCTGGTACTGAGGCTCTGTGGCAGTGAAGTAGTCCTCCAAAAAGGCCTGCAGGTACTCGAAGGTGGGCCTCTCCTCCGGGTCTTTCTTCCAGCACTGCACCATCAGCTCGTGCAGGGACGTGGGGCAGTCCTGTGGGCAAGGCATCCGGTAGCCTCGCTCCACCTGCTCCAGCACCTCGCGGTTGTTCATGCCTGGAGGGAGGAGAATGCAGGAATTAAGGCAAAATGTGGCTGAAAGATCATCTTTCTAGTAACCTCACATTACTGTCTCACTTTAACTGCCACCTTCAGGAGTTCTTTCAGTTTTCTAAAAATTGCACGAGGTTCACAGAAACAATGTCACGACATTTCATACTACTCAGTAGAGGAAAGAAAGCTCATATTTAAAGTACACAATGAATACTAAAAATGCTGTTGAAAGCTGTCAAAGCTGGTAAATGGACCTTTGAGCTTGAACATACTGTATACTGTTCCATACAGTTAACAATGAGCTTCCATGCTTAATAATAGAATGGACTTTCAATTAAATTTCTCATATTAGAAGCAAGTAATCTAAGCAATGCTGGATTTTTAAGGGCGATAGCTATATCAATATGTAGGAATATAAACTATGTAAAAGATCAATAAATAAAAGAATATATTGACATCAAACACATACGTATATAACATTTTTTGTATAAGGATCAATTAATTTTTTAAGGATTGTATTTGTTTTCCTAAAGATATGTAGTGAACAGGACATTTCACAGTTGAAAAATCAAAGCTGTCCGTGTTCTCCAGTAGATAAACAATGGAGACACGTTCCTCACGCAGGTTTGTAATTTACCTCAAAATCTCAGGCATTACTGGACTGGAATTTCTTGTTACTTATTGGCCGATACGTACGCTCGTGCTGGTGTGTCTGTATCTGTACTGGCTTGTGTTATGCAAGTAACAGCAAAAATGCCTAACATTTGCTTTTCTTCAGTTTCGTAAATATGAAGATTTGCTTTTCTTGTTGTTCATGTATGATAGTTTTGATATTTTAGACCTTTAACCATAGATATTTGAAAATACATTCAATCCATTATCTTTACCGCTTATCCACAGAGGGTCCACGGGGGGGCTGGAGCCGATCTCAACTGACATTGGGCGAGAGGCGGGGAACACCCTGGACTGGTCGCCAGTCAATATTTGAAAATATCATCTTATAATAGCTATTTTCTGATATTTTGATTGATTGATACTGATAATAGTCGTTCGTTGCAGCTCTACTTGAGTATAATGATTATTTCACAATTCTACCTAAAGCCATAGTCCACCCTCTCATGTTGTTGCCTGATAAAAGCTCTTTCTCAGGATTGTATGGGCGTGTGTCACACTGTGCTCGACTGACTCTGCTGCTCGTTTTTCCATCTGTTGGGCCAGAACAACTTACACTGATATATTATTTTTAGTACACAGAAATGGTTGAAAAGGCCCATTTCCCATCATAGCGCCACTCAACTTCCACCTAACTAGAGGTTTAATCAGCCAGAGTAATTGAACACTTGGTTCTGCAGGCCCTTTAAATCCGGGTTGAATCACTGATTATAGAAGGAGCTAAAGACTGCACAATTATATACAGTATGAATGGTTTAAGAAATTTAGCCTTTTCTGCTTTTCTGTAATTTACTCTCGACACTTGAATGGTTCACTCATTTAAATGCCTAAAATATATTGTCAACGTATGGCAGATAAACAGGAACAGTCATTTCACATGTTCACACAGTCATCTGGGAACATTGCTCTGCATAATGCTCAGTGTAATGTATATTATGCAACATGTTCTTTTTTTAGCATGGCTAGAACGCGCGCGCGCGCGCACACACACACACCCACACACACACTCACACTGCATTAATCAAAACACAAGCAATCATCTGGAATTGAGAGGTGATTGCACAATCCACAGAGCTGAACAGTCTCACCTGGATAGGGAACTCTGCCCTTCGTCACCAGCTCTGTCAGCAGGATGCCGAATGACCACACGTCCGACTTGATGGTGAATTTCCCGTAAAGAGCGGCCTCGGGAGCCGTCCACTTTATTGGAAACTTTGCACCTAAAAGGGGAATTCAGACGAGTGATTTTACAATTTTCATAACTTTCTATAAACTGCTGCTACATTTTTGATTTTTCACTGTTGCAATTTCAGCAGAAGTAGGTCAGTCGCCTCTCCTCTTTTTCCTTCATCTGTCATTTCAATAGTGCAGAGGCATGAGAACATGATAACGTGCCACCAGGGGGGAAAAAAAATGGAAAACAATTCCATAATCTCGCTCCATCTCAGTTTGCACTTTGTCCAAGTTGAACAAATGTTGAATAAACGTTTAAACCACCAACAAATGAGTGACTGGACACGTTGACAGAGTGTGGAGGTCCTCCTGGTATAGTTCATGTCAGAGGAGAACAACGTTTGAGTGATTCAGAGTAGGGCTGCTTATTCCTCATCCCTCCACTGAGATACAGAGTGACAGATGGATTTTTGTGTACAACATGTGCCGTGTCTTATAGATGTGATATTCAGCTGTCTTTGTGGCATGATGTGACCACATGTGCTTCTGTTTTCCACCGATGTCACCAAGACAAATTCCTGCTCGTTTACTGTACTCATTCTGAAAAGTAATGTGGGCGTGTGTCTGAGTGTAAAATGGGTCTTGGAATTGACTAAATGGAACAAGTCATCTGCCAGCCCACCAACGTTTTCCTCTGACAACGAGGTTTTCATACGATGCTGTGGTCGGGGCTCAGAGAATACTATAGAAACATTCAAGTCAAATAACATATGTACACAAGTTCATTTCTATTCCAACAAGGTCCTGTAAACTGGGACCAATAAATTAAAAGTGTTCTCTTTAAACTGCGGCTGCAGGATGCCACAGCCATTTTTGTAAGTTCAAACTTAGCCTAGTTATTATGTAAGTGCAGTAACTTAAAATACTAATTCAAAACGCTACACACCTAAAGTAGAAATTATTTGTTCCTAAATATATAATGTTACACCAGGTGCTGAAATTAATAAACTGGCTAACATTTGCTGTTAGCTTGCTGATATACGAGTACAAGAGGTTGTGAGACTTAGTGACCAAATAGTGTAATTTATGTGCGTTAGATTAGCGTAATCAGATTTACCGCTCGGTCTTAACCAGGGGTTTTCAAAGTGTGAGGGATGTAACCAGCAACTGTAAATTTGCACCACTGAAGTATGCCAAATTAGCTACTAGCAGTTCGTGTTTGCAGTGCACCCATGGATGTACTGACCACTATCACTGAATTACTTTGATACTGAAGAAAACTTAAAAGCGTGACGATTCTCAGTTCTGGAGTTAAAAGGAGGGTCCTTTTTTTCTACGATTTCTAAGCTGATATATGGACATGAGAGATCATGATGAAAGGCTGGCAGTCACATTTAATATATTGTTTGGCCTTCTGAAATTATTTTTGTAAGTTGCGTTACAGTTTGTGACGCTGACTTCCTGTTTACATAGTTGACTGCTTTTGGACCACGCTACAAATGTCTCCTAGCAATCGATTTACACATTACTTATGGAATATTTTAGCTTGTAAAGACTTAAATTTTAATGGTGCAACCCTAGTTAGTAAATGACATATTACTAGCAAGACATTTCTCAGAACCTAGAAGGGATTTTAGACGTAAACTTGGTTGTGGATTTACAAAAAGGTGGTGCAACCCAACCCAGTAGGCCTACCTTGTCTTGCTGTGTATTCGTTGTCCTCGATGAGCCTGGCTAGACCAAAGTCAGCGATCTTGCACACCAGACTTTCTCCGACTAGGATGTTGGCTGAGCGCAGGTCTCTGTGGATGTAGTTCATCCTCTCAATATATGCCATGCCTGCTGCCACCTGGGAAATGGGAGATATTGTTTCCAGCGAACATCACATCACTGAACAGTTTCAAGGTGATTAAATCTGTGATAAGCAATATTTTTACATAGATTTACAGCCATTTTACGAGGTAAAAAAAAAGTGGGGTTGTAATAGAGAGGAGCATCTCTTGACTGAAAACCAATATATCTGCCATATTTGCAAAATAAATTTTTTAAAAAAGTGTCAGGAATGACTCACATGAATCACTTATTAACCCCCCGGAAGTGATGAATCACAGCTTCAGAATATAATACAAACTGCAGTGATTGAGTGCTTCAACTTTAATGCTATATCACTAACTTTAGACAGTCTGCTGTCTATTTGGTCTTAGTATAAAGTAATCACAGACCAGCCAGACTGGTAAGTAGGTGCTACATGCAAATTTACTTACCAAGTTCAAACTTTTCAAATACTGAAATGTAGCCTAATGAAACTGTAAACACTGGCATAGCATCAAGATGGAAATGACTATAAATGTGCAGCACTGAGCTTAAATGAATAAATTGGTAACAGCTGGTGCTGATTGAAGGGAATTAAGCTCTTAGGAAAAAAAGAAAATCTTTCAAAGTGCTCCGGGAAAACATCCACAGTGTTTATCAGCAGCATACCTGAGCTGCCATGTCCACTAGATTTGGCAGTTTGAGGCTTCGTCCTTCTCCATCTTTAAGGAATTCAAGCAAACTCCCTAAAAAGTAAAACAGATGAAATATTTGTTAGGATCTGTTGTCTCATGTTGTCCTCAGCAGCCAGATCTTAACTCAGATTTTGATCAAAACTGAAGCAAAACATTGCAGCTAATGTGACATCAGTTCTGGGATTCCTGCCACACGTCACACTTGGCTCCAACTTTCATTTGTTGGTTATTGCTGTGGTAACGGAGGAAACCTGTGTTTCTGAACAAAATCAGTTCTGTGGACCCACAAGTTGTGTTTGTATCATTGTGATAAACTGTTTGTTACAGTGCAGTAATGTGGACATGCAACAGAGTGCCGTGCAATGAAGTGGGAGAAATACGCTACTGTCCATGCAGATGTATAAATTAAGCACACACAGTAGGTGTGTGCAGAAATGCATGTATGTAATATTATACATACTGTAATATTATGTAAGTGCCAGTTTGAAAAAGCCTCTACCTTTGCACATGTACTCAGTGACGATGTAGATGGGTTCTTCGGACACTACGGCGTAGAGCTGCACCAGCTTGTCATGTCGGAGCTTTTTCATGATCTGAGCCTCCTCCAGGAAGGACTCGGGTGACATGGTTCCGGGCTTCAGAGTCTTGACCGCCACCTTGGTGGTGCCATTCCACGTGCCTGGCAAAAAGAAAAAAAAATGATGATGCTCCGGGGTAATTCTCCGGAGGTTAGAGACAGGATTTAATTTTTAAAGGGGGATATTTATTTGACAGATATGATGCCTAGTGTGACAAAAAGAATTGCATGAAGTCATGCAAATCTTGAGACTGAAATCTACTGAAGTTATCAGTTACCTTGAGATTGTTATCACCTGTGTTTGTTTAAATAAAGTGTAAAGCAGATATCTGGCAACAGAGAGTGCCTGGAGGTTGCTCAAGTATAAAACTTATAATAAAATAAAAATACAGTAGTTTAATTACAATCTATAAAAATAAAAAGTCTCAATAACGTAGGAATAGAAATGAAGACTGACTATTATCCCATTTTATCCAACTTAAAAAAAACAGGATTTTAAACTATCTTTTTTTTTACAGCCATAATCCACATTATTTAGTTGGGAAATGAAACCCGACTCCCTGTAAACAGAACCCACATTGAGTAAAATAATGTTTGACAAGTTTTCAGTACTTGAGATTAGCTTTGAGCTAGACTAAAAAGTGGCTTCCGTTTAAAAACTTTATTAAAAAAAAGAATCTATTCATATATACATGTTTGAGTAGCCTGTTCAGATCTCAGAAAATCAGACACACATGGGGCATTTCACTACCTAATGTGGGACAAATTAAGTTTTACTGATCTCAACTGAACTAAAACATGGTATGTCTGAACTGATTTTAGATATCCCACGTCACAAAAACCCAATTAAACTTAATTGCCATAGCTTTAACTGGTCTAAAGGCCCTTTCAGATCCTGAACACAATCAAAAATCAGTTCAAAAATCCTACTCCAGTCAAAATGGACACTGACATTATGCAGAGATGTATTTACCAAAAAAAAAAAAAAACAAGCTAAATGAAATCACAGACAGCCAACGCTCCTTCCTGTGGGTGACATTAGCTGGGTGTTAGTTTTGAACGATCCAACACATACAGCATGTTTTGCAACACGGCTCACAGCTGTCCCAATTCTTCATTTGTGCCAAAAGAGGACGCCAAAAAAAAGATACGCACCCATCCAGACCTCTCCAAACTGTCCGTTGCCGAGACGTTTGATGAGCTGCAGCGATTCCCGCGGGATCTCCCACACGTCTTTGGTTTTGACGGACAGGTCAGTCAGACGAGGCATGCCTTTGTGGCACGGCACGATCAGTCGGCAGCACAGCCCTGCAGCCCTGGCTGGATCAACCATGCAGTTTGAGATTTAAATGGTATTCAAGTAGCATTAAGTCATATGACATTTTAATTTAATAGAAGGGGAAAGCAGACACAGAGCTATCAGGTCAGGGAGTTTTAAGCCGGAGTCTCACCAGAGTAGTGCTGCACTAGCTGCTGGAGTGTCTCAAACTGAGCCCTGGTGGTGATGTAGTAGCCTCCACTGTCCAGCTTGCGAATCTTATAGTGTTTGACATGATCTCCCTTGGCGTCATCCCAGTCCTGGATGGAGAGAGAGTAGGCTCCTGGAACAGGCAGAGACGAAAATGACGGATTCAAGTAGAGCAAAATCTCTGGTAAGACTTTCACAAGAGATTACAAAACATGAGGGAGTGCTGTTTTTATTTTTTTTTTTAAATGAGTGCATACAAAAGCACATTGTGCAAAAGATTTAGGGCAATGAACATGGAGCAACTGCATAGATAATGACAAACTGAATCTTAAGTTGGTCTGATGATTTTTTTGTAAGTTTGTCTATAAATAAACTGCTTCTACTGCCACATTGCACATTTAAGTAAAGTGCTCCTGGATAATAATTTTTTCACAAACACATCTGTGTTCAACATGTCAGCATGTTAGACGCTGCCCAATCAGAGTACCTTTGGTTGTTTCGCTCTCACGGATGAGGAAAGTGCCTCTGGCGTTGCCGTTGGAGAGAAGTTGCCTCTCTGCGTCCTTTCGACCTAATTTACCAAAATACCAGCTGCAGGGGACAAAAACAAACAAAAAAAAGGAATCAAACTATGGAGTGTAATATTTGTTTTTTTCATTACACATCTTTTATTCTTACTGCACGTTCCACTATGCCAATTTAAACAAAATTCAGTGAAAATAGATGAGCTCTCAAATATTTATGATATGTTCTCTGCTGATGAAGCTGCCATGCCTCAGAGATGGAGATTGTGTGTGTTCATATAAAAAAAAAGTTTTACTCACTCCTCGGCTTGGATCGAGTCCACAGGAGCAACGTAATTGCTGGGAATGTAACCAGTTCCACCTGTAGTGAGAGAACGAGCCTCCCACCAGTCTCCTTCACTGAGGAGAGAAGGAGGATGGTGGCAGGTTGGAATAAACAGAGAGACCCATCAACATTTACACATTATGCAGACAGGCACAAATGAAAACTGGATGATCAGGTTTATTGGCCGTCTTGTCTCTCAGAGGTAAGTAGAGAGCACATAAAAACAAGCTACAAAATTTAAAGCAGTTGTTTTGTAGTGCGTGGGCCCCTGAAGCTTCAGTGAGTCATCTTTATAAAGTCCAGCTGAAATCACATTTATTTAAAAAATAATGTCAATATGTTTTTTTAAAATGTATTATTAATACTTTATTTACTATTAAAAGACAAATGGAAAAAAAAAAGGTCTTTGGGGAAATTTCAGAATCTTTCCTTTTCCTCTCAGCTGGAGGGGCGTGCCAGTGTCTGTGTTTGACTGACAGCAGCCGGCAGGCTGCAAGAGTGCAGAGTTTGCACCGTAGGAAATGCGAGACAAAGTAAACGTTGCACCCTACATGTCATGGGCATGCGTGCTATTGTGGTAACACACATGCCCATAGTGGTATTGAAGAGTAAGGACCAAACAAGAATCTAACCTGACCCAAGTGACATTTGCAGGTGCGTTTACATGCTGTTTAATGTTCTGTGGCTGAGCAGTTAATTAGATATATATTCTACAAACTGACGCTAGCAGTGCACTTTCCCTACTAACGGTATTGTGTAGCGCCCCCCCCCCTCCATGGTTAGGGTTTAGGTTAATCTACGTTAGGAGTAGCAGAGATAACTGGTTGGGGTCAGGGGAAACAGGATGAGCGGGGTAGGGAGAAGGTCTGGTTCAGATTTAGGTAAGGGGAAACACATATCGACATGGTATTCAACACAACACCAGCTCTCAGATGTGAGTCAGCTGCTGCCATGGGAAATGTTCATCCAGAGTCCTGAAGCTTAGAAGCTGTTTCCACAAATATGTCTCAAAATGGTTTTAACCTCTTTAAAATACCCACAAAATTCACTGCACACAAAAAGTGAGGAGATTTCAAATTCCAGATTGACTAGACCAGTTTCTAGTCTAGTAAAGAAGGGTGAGCAACATGCCATTCACTCAGTCCATATCTTATTTCTATGATGTCAACTGTCAGAAAGCTACACTTAATATATGACAAATCTGTCAGACTTTACATGTAAGATAACCCTGTCAAGCCACTCAGGTCTATAACAGAGAGACACATTCCCTTTGTCTGTGCCCGAGAAACAACATTTCACTCCAAATGCAGCATTTTGACATTCACACAAAAAAATAAATAAAATAAAAAAACACAACCGCCACCCTTAATGCTGTCATGCACATGTTTTCACACTTACGTGCTGTTGAGGATCTGGAACCTCTCCCCCTTTCTGAAGCTGAGGTCATCCTCGGTCCTGGCTTCGTAGTCATAAAGAGCCACAAACAGAGTGACCCCTGCAGGAAGACAAAAGGTGACATGTGGTGGTTAGACTTAGTGGGGGTTGAATTGTATTTTTTTTTAAATTGGGATTTTCATTGTGGTTTTAATGCCGGGTTTACTCATCTGCCTAACACAGGCTGCTTATTATGTAATGGCAATAAGAGTTACTGCCCTCTTAATTTATTTTTTGCATCCCATCTGTTGCCTTATTTTAGATACGTCAAACTAACACAATTTAAGATCTTAATGTTTTCCATATATGCACATAGATACAATTTAGACAGAACATTTTATGTCTTATTTTCAAACCAAATCACAGATCCACTCAGCCACATGCCATCTCATTTTTATCCTCAAAGGAAATTGTAAAATGAACTCTCAATGTCCTAGGAAACATGCATTAAAAAGACTTAAGTTTCTATTTAATAATTTATAATAATGTATAACATTTCTTAACTTATATCTGTGACATTGTGAATAATTGTTTTACATGATTTATGAGGTGGACTTTTCTGGGCTTGCGTCCCCACCTGTGTATTAAATAACATTGCTATTTCTTTAAAGATGCACTCATCAATATTTTTATATTAACAAAAGCATCAAATGACTAAACGTAACGTGAAAGGAGTCGCTCGCAATGACAAACCCACAGAGAGTCATCACCTGACTCTAGATCCCCCTCAGCTCTACAAAGCATTTTAGCATCTTTCAGCTCATTGTTTTGGTTGTACAGCCTGCAGCTTGGTTGGTGGTTTTTGCATCACTCTCAGTGCTCTCTTTGTTTTCGGCTGCAGCAGGCAGCTGCTTTCAGTGAAGAAGCTCTGATCAACCCACTGTACGCAAAGTTAGCGACTAGCTATTAGTTGGTGGAGACCTAAAAACATTTAAAAGAGTGAATTTTGGACTTCACTTTTTCAGGTGGACAGTATATGCTGGATGTGTAAAACAGCAACCGTTTGCTAAGACTTTCACCAGAACAGGTTTATAAGCCAATAGCATGTCAGCGTTGGGTTTACAGATTGTTGCGCTATCCCTAAGAGGACAAAAAAAATAAACAACCATAGAACTAAACAAAGTATATCAATTATTACAGGTTGAACATATAAAGCAGATAAATAAAAGCCTTTGTTTTGCATACAAAAAATAATCTGACCAGGCCTTCTCTAGGGATGGCGAGGCCAATCAAATTTATCTGATGTGATTTGGAACAGCGCTGGAGTGCCTGTATCTCTTAATAAGCCTGAAACTGTAAAATGATTTAATTTTCTGATTTGATCTGAATCGTCCCTGGACAGTCAGAGCTACAGTGCTGCAATAAAGTGACCACCGAAGCACAACTGCTCACTGTCGTCACAGTGGGGGGGGTCAGATCAGGTTTCTGCTCTACTCTGCCTTCTTTAAAATCTCAGATATGAATGTTGCTTAGTGCTCCCCCCCACCCCCCCAGAGTAATTTCTTATTCATACAAGCTGACTCCACAGATGCACAGTGTTTATCTGTGCTGCGGGAAAAAAAGCCCTAAAGTTGACATCAAAGAAAGAAGACGCTGTTAATTCATGCATCACACATATGTATCTTTAAAATCCAAAGTGAGGGCCCATCTTCTCCACCCTGGAAACACTTCTGCACTCTACAGCACAATGTCTGATCTTTATGGTCGTCAGATGTGCCTCGCAGAGGACCGGCAATAATTTAGGTCACTCTGTTTTCCATTAACTTTCAGCCAGTGGACCTTCATCTTCTGCTGAAATGTGAATTCATCACAGCACCACAATGTCAGCTCACACAAGAGAAGATTCACATATTTACTTGGAATACAGGAAAAGGAAAGAAAAAACAAAACACAGAAACATAACCTGACATATTGATGGAGTTAATTTGAGATCATCCACTGTGCGACTAACTACTGGACAAGTTCTAAACTGGACATTAGCCTTTTTATTCAATGTTGGATGAGGGCCAGGCAGCGAGCGGCCGTCCTCAGAGAAGTTTACAGCTTTACAGCTTAGACATTTTATTTCTCTTTTAATTGCTCTGTTTGTCATTTGACCCCTATCTAGTGAGAGCAACATATTTTAAGATGTCACAATGTCACCCTGTCTTATAGGAACAGTTTGACATTTTGGGGAAATACGCTTATTCACTTTCTTGCAGTCATACGAGAAGATCGAAACCCCCTCTTAAAACACAAACTACTGCTTTATAGAGCTACCACACCACCCAAATAATTTAATTTGTATTAGTTTAAGTAGAGAGTTTTAGTTGTGGAACACATTGTCAAAGGCCTTTCCACTGGCTGGTGACTAAGCTGCTGCCTTGCATTCAAACCACATCACATGCATCCACAGACTTATGCAAAAAGAGCTCCTTCAGCGTCACCTGTTCCGCCCCGAGACCGAAGCGTCCCGGACTGCGAGGACGTGTGGACCCCTCCGAACACGGTCACCCCCTGCGTGGCGCCGCCGTGGAAGTTGTTGTAGTTGGGGATGGTGGTGACCCCGAAGCTGGGGTGGTGCTGCGGCGTGGGCTCGGACCCATAGCGGTACCCCGAGTTGTGCGAGAGGCTGGTCTCCCGGTCATCAGTGAGTTTTGCTGCTTCTTTATCCTTACATTGGACACAGCCCATCCTCTACTTTCTGTGGGGCGGAGAGACAAAGAGGCAGAGGTGGAATTAGTGCGTAGGTAAGATAATAGCTCAAAAGCCGTCTCCATTGGGGAAATTATGATTCAATATTCCATTATTTCAGCGGCTTCCTCCGAGGGTTACACAGGGCCTTGTGAAAAATCTTTCAATTAGGCTGAAATTAAACAGGATACTTTAAACTCCATTGCTAATTATACAGAGGCAACACAACGTGACAGAGCTGCAGCGAACAGCTAATGTGATCACTGTTGCGAATGCGTGCGCACGTTGATGTCGACGTGAGATACTTTATGCTGAGAATATCCAGCTTAACAGCGCCGCTCATCACGGTTCACGTTTCCATCTCATCGCCCCACCACACCCGTGAGAAGAATTTACACCCAGCCATTGCGTTAACAAGTCGGGATGCACTTTATTCTTTGTTTTGTTTACAAGGAGCGACACACCCACCTAAATGCACAGAGAGACCCTTAAACAGCAAACCACTCCCTGGCTCTACACTGAGACTCAGTGGGGGGGGAGCATTTTGCCTCACTAAAGCAAAGCTAAACCGGTTTCTGTAATGAGAGAGGCGATGTGCTTTGCCAATTAAAAAAAAAAGAGCCTCAACGTCTTTAAAGACCCAGTTAAACTAATGCACACTGCGGCTCACCGTGCCCCCCCTTTAAGCCCTGGGAGCCCATGAAGCTGGGCCCGGTGCAACACAGCTAGGAAGAGACCACTGGCAGCATCGTCATCCTCCATCAGCTTCAGCGGCCAGCTGAATTCGGAGACGGCTAATTGGAAGCACACTTGTTTACGGCCTGTGCGGATGGAGACAGGTGGTGCCAGGGGCGAACGCCAAGGCTGCAGCAGGCCGTGGAAGAGGGGAAACCATCGCGCCGCTCTTCACCTCAGCTAAACAGTCGGATCCACGTTAAAACAGTACAGTCGGTCGACTCACGTGGTGCCTCTTTTCTGTCGAGAGTAATTCAATGTAACAAGAAGAAGAATCATTTTGTGAACAGTGTTTTTGCCAATGAGATGGACAAAAGACTTGGTCAGGATGAGTGAAATTAAGCAGTGTATAATATTAGTAGTATTGCGGTACATTGGATTTAGAGCTGAAATAAGTAAATCGAATCTTAAAAATCAACAATAATATTTCAGCAAAAATAAAAATCACTGGTTCCAGCATATCAAATGTGAAAATGTTCTGGTTGTCGTTGTCTTCTATAATAGTAAACTCAATTTTTTTGAGTTTTGTACCATTGGTCGGACAAAACAAGACAAGGCTCTGGGACCTTGTTTACGGTCATTTTTGTTTTTGCTGCGAGGAAAAATAGTTGCCATCTCCAAAAGAGCTGGAATCAGAGGCACGTCCTGAAGGACACTGGAGCTTAATGGGTTCAAGGAAAGCTACAGAATATATGACCAAATTCCTTCAGGCCTGTTTTAAATTTACCAGCAAGAAACCAAACATCAGAAAAAAGTGCAAACAGATGTGTCGCTTGCTGCACACTGCGAGCACTGCAACAGGGTGCAGGCCAAGTACAGTGGGACGCTGCCTCAGTTTTTCTTTTTTTTTTTTGAAAGCACCCAATATTGAAGACTCTTTAATTTTTTTAAATCATGGATTAATCTGTGGACTTGATGCATGAGTTGGAAAAATTACACTTAAACAAGACTCTTTAAAACAGTACGACAGACTACAATAGAGGAGGGACAACAGTCACGAAAAGCACACTATCACAGTCTAAATATCCCTCGTCAAAACAACAGCAACATCAGTTTTGTCTTACCTGTTGCATGTTGCATGTAAGACAACAATAAGAAGCAACTACTTTATGATGCAGACAAGGGTTTATCTCTGTGGTGTTATCTGCAGCCCACAGGCACATGGAAGTATAAAAAACACACAGCATTTTCAGTTTCTCAAGTCCTATATTTTCTCCACGGCTGCTTAACTAACAGAAGGACGGAGCCGCTGCAGAGAGACGGGGATCACTGTGATTCATTACTTCCCAATAAATCTCCATTGAATACCCAGAAAGAAACAAGCCTAGCGGTAGCGTTACAGTGGAAGCCCAGAGACCACAGACTGAAGCACAAAGAGGAGGGAGGACTGCTCATTCGCTGGTAATTGCTTGATGAAAACAGACTTAGCAACATATTAAGATGTTTGACAGCTTTGGTGGAGAACTGCACAGGCAAGGAAATATCAACGGGGGGGGGGGGGATCACGGGTGATGTGTGGATTTTCTCTTTAACCGCAGTGAATGAAATAGCACTGCATCCACTCCTGCAGGAATCAGAGTAAATGGGGGGAGATCTGACGTCGCCGTGCTGCCCGTGGGGATTCTGAAAATCTTCCTGCTCTTAGAATAAAAAGGCCAGGGAGCTACTATAGCTTAAACATACCTGCAATCACTCTGCGGCACAGAAACTGGGCCATCTTGTATCGTTTATATACATATGTTCCCTTTGTGGTATTTATGTTTTGGCGCAGCGCTCGCTCAGTAAACATTTGCATATGAATCACGTCTGGGTGCACTTTGCGTTGTGACTCAAGTTGGCCATTGAGTGCTATAATGTTTGGACATAAGAAAGCGTGATTTAGATGGATCAGGTTTAGCTCAAGTGCATTCGACAGGGACAGGCAGATTTATCACGTTCTCGCCACAATATAATAAGAGCTTCACAAGCATTCATCACATTGGGCTTTCAGATCCAAGGGACGGCTACTCGGTTATTCAATTACACGCATGAATCGCCGCTGCGGATCACGTAAAAATGTCAAGAGAAAGCCCTGCAACATAGTGATTTTAGGTGAGAGCTCTCCCACCCTACATACCAGACTCTGTCTCGCCCCCCCAACCCAAAAAAAAAAAAAAAGAAAGCAGATCATGGCATTGCAGCCACTGGGCTTGTTCGTCTCTGTGGCACGGCCTGGGTATCGCATGACCACCTCAGCCTCCAAGAACACTCATCACGCCATTTTCAGACCCAAATGTACAGCTTGCCTCCCAGAGAAGCACACTGGCGTGATGAGAAAGGTCCAGTGGGGGCAGGATTGTAGCTACGTAGTGTGCCGTAACAGTCAATAGCAAAAGGCAGAGACGAGGGCAGAGAGGGGGGGACTTGACTTTCATGTAAAAACACAGACAGGCAGCAGGGCTATCATATTAAGACTCCTCGTCTTGACTGGCTCAAGATGCAGTCTGAAATCCGACTTTGTTGTCTGGCCAAATCTGTTGAATAGCATTTGTCAACGCTGCCGCGAGATTCCTTCACATCAGGAAGCAAAGACGCCAATATTATCTGAACACAAAGTAACAGGGAAGGGGGTTAGTGCTACGACATCCGTCACAGCTGCTGGACTCAACTGGACATTAATTTCCCAAACTGACGGCCTTGAATTTGAAGCTGTACGGGCACAAGAGTTAATCATCTTTAGCAACACAGAGAGCTGGGAGCCATAATGAGGCCATTTATAGTGAAGCTGCCAGATCAATATACTAAATTAAAAAGGACAGACATGTCAGGGTCACACAGCGTGACTGATGGATTCAACAGGAGACAGTCAGGCCTGAGAATCAGACATATGACCGACACATTTCTGTTTACAGCATCTCAATGTGAGAATTTGCTGCTTCTTTGTTTCCTGTTTCATTTCATCGGAAAGTAAATATCCTTGCGTTTTGGACGGTTGGTCAGACAAAGCAAGACATCTGAAGACGTCACATTGGACTCAAACATAAAAGCCCTGTTTTCAATATTAATCAGTTCCTCTGTCTAAAATGGCCATTACAATTTAATTTATACAAGCCTTTAAATGCTTTGTTTTATCTGACCATCAGTCCAAAAGCCATAATAATATATGATAAAGAAAAGCAGCAAATCCTGACATTTAAGAAGCTGGAAGAAGCTGGAACCAGATCATTTCTTTCTAGAAGAGATTAACCGATTACCAAAATAGTTCAAAATAATAGGCTAATGGATTCAGCTCCAATGGGAACACACTATTTAATTGCTAACAATCTGACCTGATGTTATTTCTTTTCTACGTGCGTTAGTATCATTTAAACTGCTTTAAAAACCTTTGAAATTCCACTTACGCACTGTGCCCAACTGGTCATTGCATCCAAGACTGCCTTCATTGTTGAGTTACAAACCTCTCCAGAATACAATCATTTTCGCAATTCAACAAGGCAGCTCTGTTCAATTTGAATAGCGGGGTCCCTTTACACTCCGATCATTGACATGGCACAAAACAAGGTCAGACCTCCCACACCCCTCCTGCTGACGACGCACTTGCGACGACCTTATTCAGCTCCAAAATACAACTTTCTGTTCATTCATCAAAAGAAGTGACCTAAAAGAGGACCACTTTTCGTTGTGTGCCATTTGAGCGCGTATGAAACTAGCCGCTGTGTTAACTACAACTCCGACAACCTCCTCCTTGCGGCTGCCATTCTCCGAATAGTTATAGTTAATATTTGCTTGTGTCGGACAGCGGAGTTCATTCAGTGCGATCAACAATCAAGACAATGGCCACATTTCACTCTGCTGCAAGATAATCAGCACAATGAAAAGCAGTGTTAAGGCTTTCAAAGCATTCTTCACGTACTGAATGAGCTAGTTAGAAATGCCACAGCTGAGCTTCATACAGAACGTACGTGTGGGTTTAAGCCTCGCTGTGTTTTGGTGTCACAATGTTCACAGTTGAGTATGTTTGTTGAGTCATGTTGTTAAATCACTGAGCCCATTGTAGTCAGCGAGATTTGTGCCTAGTAGATGAATATTTTCCAAATGGGGAAAAAAGGGCAAATTAGAGAAACATTAACTCCCCCCCCCAGACAGGAGCAGATTCTCCCTGCTTGTGCCTGTCAGTCTGTCAGCCCCGGTGGGGGGGGGGGGGGTTAAAAACAGTTCTTTCCAAATCCGGTGCCAGTGGAGGGCAATGTTCAATGTAAGAATCCACTGGAAATAATGATGCGGTGGGTCTACAGCGAGGGGGGTTGGAGGGTTTCTGGGAGAAGTGAATAACACTTGGGTTGACAGAAAGTGCAAAGTGAGGCACAAGAGCCACGTGGTGCATGGCAGTGCTGTGATGATCAGCTGATCAACCAATTAGTAGGTCCATTCAAAGAAAAATTGGCCTCTATGTTGAGAATTGGTTGTCTTTTTTTTTTAAAGCAAAAAATGCCAAAAAACGATCCAGTGTCAGTTTCTCCAGTGTCAGGATGTGCTGCTTTTCTCTGTTTTATATCATTATAAACTCAATATTTTGGGGTTTTGGACTGTTGATCGCGCAAAACAAGACATCTGAATACGTCTACTAGGACTCTGGGACCTCGCGATGGATGTTTTTCACCATTTCCTCTCATTTTATGAACCAAACGATTTTTCGATTCATGCAATAAATAATCAGCAGATGAACCCATAAAGCAAATAGTGCAACTGGCGATGATGTTCATAATCGATTAATCTGCAGATCATTTCCTTGATTAATCGTCTAGTCTGTAAAAGATCAGAGAAGAATGACACGTATCACAATGTTGCTTTGTCTGGTTGGAACTGTTCAAAACCTAAAAAGATATTCACTTTACAAAAAGCAGCCAATCACCACATCCGAGAAGCTGAAGCCATCGATTGTTTGGTGTCTTTGCTTCAGAAACGACTCAAACAATTAATCTATGATCCTAAATAGCAGCCGATTCATTTTCTGTTGGACTAACCGACTAAGCGCCGCAGCTCCAAATGAAAAACCACCACTAGTTGTAGCCCTGGCTGCATGTGCTGTCTGAAACCAAATCAGCCAACACGCTTTTGTTTAACCAAATCAATTAAGTCCATACTGGGCTAAATATCCCCCCTTTGAGAGGACATCATTCATTTGAAGCGACAATCCTAAAGTCACATGTAGCAGCTTGTGTGCCAGTGTGTCTGATGGGTCAACTGTGTGGACAGAGAGGGGGGGGGCATGTGCATGTGCATGGTCCACAATATGAAGCTCCTTTCATTCACATTTGATACACACCACGCGAGCCAACCGCGTAGTGGCTCACGGACCAATGACAGGCCGAACACACTCACCGCTTCAGGGAGCTCAGCTGAGTGAACATCCACAAACAAGACGCACAACTGCTGCCTAACTTCACTGCACATGGATGAAGCTGAGCTAAAGCCTGGCAGCTGCACACGCTTCATACCGTCCCCGGTGTTTGCCTGCAAGATGGATGGCTGCGCCCCCCCCCCCCAGACACGTCGGATAACCCGATTACGGCAGCTTTAATTGGGTATTTAACAGCGTGGCAATGCAATTAAGCTTTAAGCATTTGACAATTATTTTGGGGTGAATCAATAGGAGGCGGTCTGCGTGTGTGTGTGTGTGTGTGTGTGTGCACGGCCTCAGTGGTCAGCTCGGCCCCTGCAGCGCATCCATCCCTGCTGCTGCAACACAAGAGCCCCCCCATCTCCACAATCACAGCACTGCAAAAAAAAAAACAAAAACAAAAAAAACACACACAACACCATCCCACAATTCCCGAGACCAGCTGCCACTGTCGCTCGGTTCCGTCCCCCTCGTCCTCGATCCGAGGTCAAGGCTGCCCGTCAAAATCCACGCACACCCAACATCTGCAGAATGTGCTGGAGTGAACACGGGCTGGATGGCAGCGACACCACAATGTGTTATTATTCATCTGCTCGCTCTCTCTCTCTCTCTCTCTCTCTCTCTCCAGAGATGAATTCATCTCGCAGTCCGCGGCGAGAAATAGGGGACAAGGCGGGTGCACCAATTGAAATTCAACACAGGGGAGAAAAAAAAAAATAGAAAAGAAAGAAAGAAGAAGAAGAAGAAGAAGCAGCGCGCTTACCGCAGACAAATCAGATTAATCCATCGGAGTTTCCAGGGAGACTTTCGTTGGGGGGGGGGATGGCCGAGATGTTTCTACTCTCTGTTAGGGTTTATGTTTTATTCTCTCTTCGCGCTGAGAGCGGATAGAGGTGGGAGACCCGTCTCTGCCGATCCAGGAGCTTCTGTCTCCGCCGTGCGTACAGATGATGACGAAGGCGACCAGCGTCAAGTTCACAGCGACAACTCGCACCGTGTCCGGTTCATCCTGTCAAAATAAGGCAGTGACATAGAAGAAGGTGAAAACAACATTAAAAAGGTTGGGGTTTTTTGTACCAAACAAAAGTACATCTGTTTTTTAAAATATATATATATTAGTGTGATTATGTTAAGCATATGCAAAAATGACGAGCTTTTGTGCTTTTATTTTGACCTGCAATGCTGTTTGATTTTCCGGTTAGTCTCTGTGCGCATTGACGCAGCTGTGATTGGCTGATCCGCGCCGGCACGCGCTGTGATTGACACCGCCTTCCTCCAATACCAGATGACAATGCTACACTCTCATTTTAAGGTTTTTTTTATTGTGAATAAGAAACACAGAGAAAGACACATTAATTAGGTTTACATTTTAAATTAGGTCCAAAAAGAAAGTCATGAATCTTTGTGTCTGACTTTTATTTTATTGCAGTCAACTATTACCCAAGGTGGCCTAAGTGGATTAGTTTTTGTTCCAACTAAAATGAAGATGGGTTTCTTTTTTGTTAGTTAAACCTGCATGCACACTTAGCCTAAGGATCGATAGGCAAAAATCATTTAGTGGCTTTTTATTCAGGTAACATTCAGCTGAAACTGGAAAACACTGCCTCCTTTTGTTTTAACGAAACCATCAGTGAGGTTCAGCCACTGAGAGGGAATTTTGGAGATAAAATGCAAAATGTATTGCAACAATTAGGACAAGCAATCCTCACCCAGATTTAGAATACTTAACCTTTTGATACCCTACAAGGATTTACAGTGATTTAATCTGGCTCAGGAATGTGATTATGAATCGCCATGCTGACCTCTGACCTCAATTCACCTAACATTTCTCCAGTTTTGCAGCTGTTTGTACTCCATAATAAGATTTTAAAAAATAAAAATGTATTTTATTTTGATTTAATGGAGAAAGATCTGTGCAAATTGTTGCTGTAGACTGTAAATGGACATATTTACTGTTCAGCAGAGCCTCATAATTAAAGAAACTGCGTGGTCAATTGAAAAAAACAATAATTGATTCTTACCGTTAGGCCCTAAATGAACAAAAAATAGTAACAAAAAACATTGTTTTTCTTTCTGGATGGAACGATTAATGGTTACATTTCAACTTTTGGCATGTTGTTTTTTGGCATTTTGTGTTTAAGATTTTGTGTTTATTTGTGGCTTTTTGTAAATGCACCTTGCTCTCTCTCACACGCTCCTAGGATACAGTATCTTCCAGACAGGTAAAGTATTTATGTCTGATTGTCTGGGTTGCTTTATGCCCATTGAAAACACGTCATGCCCTGCTGGCCTTGTCCCCTTGTTTACATATTCATGGCAGCTCACCACAATAATTACAGCTTTGCATGTAATCAGAATATCACAACAATGAACGTGGCCTAGTTAGCATGAAGAAGGGAGGGTGGCTGAAAAAAGTCAGCCTAAGCCTCAAACTGCTTGGCTGTGAACTCATGCTCATCCTACTTCTCCGTAACCAGGAGTCATGATGGCTAAATGCCCTCGGCATGCAGCCTCTTCCATGGAGCCATTTTGGACTGGTAACCATGGAGATGTGGGTCAGGCAGCGATGGCAGAGAGAGGAGACTTGTGGCTGGTGGTGGAGTCAGAGCGCTGCAGGCTGCTGAAGGAGAGGGCCATAAACTCTCTTTATATTTGGGTCACTGGGATGCTCCAGCTGCAACAAGCAGACAAGAAGCTATTATGCAAGACGAGGAATGAGGGAAGTTGAGGGCACAGGGGCTTATAGTTACAGGGGTCTGTTTACGGAGTGAGGCATACGTCAGGAGGGTGTTGATGATACAACATGAGACCGGCTGAGCAGTTCTTCCTCAGCTCAGCTCTCCAAAGCATGCTGTTGTTTTGGTACATGCATAGCAATTTAACAGTTGCGATACAAAGCTTTTAAAATAATTAATCAAAATTAGGTTAAAAATATGAGTAAAATGTATCCAATAATGATGTAGGCGATATTAATGCGTATTGCATTGTATATTATTGTATATGTGCATACAATTGCAAAAATTGCTTGCGTGGATGACATTTTAGAAAATGAAGAATGCCCAAAATGTAGGTGAATACTAAAACAATATAAAATGAACGTCATCTACATCTGGACACAAATGTTGGCCATTCCTTTGTTTTGCAAAGCACATCTTTAGACATGCGGCCTGCTCTGTGCCTGTGTGGGGTCATCACAGATCTCTGGGGGGGTCAGCGAGCAGCCAAACCTGCTGGACCTCGTTCAGCTGTATGAAGCCTCACTTGTTATTTTTAGTCAGAAATAAATCCAACTTTGTGCCCTCTAAACTGGATATAGTCTCTCCTATTGTCCATGCATCCCCCCCGTATCCCCCCTCCCCCCCGTATCCCCCCTCCCCCAACCGCACTCGTCGGATTTCCGGACCCGTGATTGGTGGAGACTCTGACGTCACCGCCCCGGCGCCCATTCATCAGCGGACTTGGGCGTTGTACTCCGCATCTCATTTGCGGCGGGGGCCAATTTCTCCATTTACGAACTCTGCTCGAGGGAAAAAAAAAATCCGAGAGAATTCGCCTTTTCTCTTCGCGTCTTTTGCCACGTTTTTTTTTTTGCAGCTTCCCCCGCGTCCCTCTGCGGCTTCGGGCTGATTCCTCGGCGTCGGTCGGTGAAGGCGGTGTCGGCGTTTGACTTGGGGATTTCTCTCAATTTTTTTGGGGGGGTGGAGGAAAGCTTGCGGTCTTTGTTCGTCCATTTGATCGGCCGGGTTCCTTTGTTGCACCAAAAGAGGAGAAGAAGAAAAAAAAAACTAAACCAAAAAAGAAAGCATGGGAGCACAAATCTCCAAAACCGCCGGCAAAGAGGAAGCTGCGGTGGAAGCGCCGGCAGAAGGTGCAGCTGCGGCGGCCAAGACGAACGGCCAGGTAAATATCATCTCAATGATTTTAAGTCGTGATTATCTTCGGGCGGGTTTTTTTTTTTTTTTTGCCTCATTGTCTCGCAGCGAAGTGTTGCGTCAACGGCTCCGCGTCCCCGCAGCGCAGCGCGGCGTTCAGGGAAAGTGGCCGCATGTCTGCGCTCTCATTGTTACCGTCTCACGCGTTTTGCAGCACGAACATTGTTAAAAAACGTTTTTGTTTTTTGTTTTTTTAATTTAAACGGGCTTTAATTGATGGATGTTTGTTTTATTAATGTTTTGAATATGAAACGTGTCATGCATCGGATGGATGTTTATCACAGAATTGTCCAATGAGACTTATTTTATTGTATTATAAGCGTTTAGAATCACTCGGTGACTCTCGGGGCTTTAGCTTCCTAAACATTGCGGCAAATGTTTGAGGCATTTGGTTGAAACGTGTGCGGCCGTTCTCCCTGGTGGCAGGGCCATTTTAAAACACGCCACCACGCCTTTGTTGCCAGGTCCAAGAAGGGGGCCACGTTTCTGTGAACCCATAAAGGCAACAAATCCCGTGAAACACAGAGTGGGATGAGGGGAGCATATACAAATTAAAAAACACACACATTCGTTGGCTACACGGGTCGTTTGAAAGAAGGAAAATAATCCTAAAATTCCCATGTTGTGTCCACCGGCTGAACGCCACCTGGCGGACCCTGGCGGCACCGCAGTCTAACTGACTAACCTGCTGAAAGCCACAGATCTGTCGTCACTCTCCTAGTAACAATGTGTCTGACTTTGATTAAATATCGCAGCACGCCAGGTTTGGCAGGGGGTCGTCGCCTTCACGTGAGGGCCAGTGTTGGCCTCAGATGCATGATCAAGAATTACATTTTCATTCTCTTTCCCTCCAGGAGAATGGCCACGCCAAGACCAATGGGGATGCCTCCCCAGCTGCAGAGGAGGCCGACAAAGCTGATGTTCAGGCCAACGGTAGCACTCCTACCGAGGAGGCACCAAAGGAAGAAGGCGAGAAAGTAGAGGGTGCTGAGGCCAACGGCGAGAAGGAGCCCGCCGCCACAAACGGAGAGGCTTCTGCCAAGCTGGAGGAAGGCACTCCATCCGCCAGCGAGGATGGCAAGCAGAAGAAAAAGCGCTTCTCCTTCAAGAAACCCTCCTTCAAGCTCGGCGGCTTCTCTTTTAAGAAGACCAAGAAGGAGTCTGAAGAGGCTGCAGAGGAGGGAGCCGCAGCAGAAGAACCAGCCGAAGGAGAGAAGGCGGCATCAGAGGAAGCACCTGCTGAGGAGGCCAAACCAGCAGAGGCTGGCGAGGAGGGAGCCAAGGAGGCTGCAGCTGAGGAGCCGAAGGCTGAGGAGGTGGTGAAGGTGGAAGAAGCAGCAGGGGGGGAGGAGGAGGAGGAGAAACCAGCTGATGCTTCACCTACTGAACCAGAGACGGCAGCCAGTCCAGAGGCCACGGCCGCCGCCGAGTAAACCTGCTGAACGAGACACCAGAATGAAGCAGGCGATGGAGCCGGTGTGAAGGAATGTGAGGACTTGTCTAAAACCAGGGATTTTTTTTTTTTTTTGTGTTCAGTATCATTTTGTTTATTTTGCATTTGTTTACTGTTCTGCAACCATCTCATCCATAATGACTGCAATGTCCTTGGCAGTGATGGACAGGTGGTGTACTGGAGAGTGTGCTGCGTCCTCACTGCTCATTGGTGCTTGCAATTGTGACATGGGTGAGTGTGAAAGTGCGAATGTGAGAGTGAATGGGGTTGTTTTTTTGTTTTGTTTTTTTGTCTACATGAAACCATGACTGTGTTGACATGTTGCTGCATTTGACATATTTCATCAAAGTATTTGGTGCTGGGCAATTGGATGTAGCAGCAAAAGCTGTGTCTGCGAGATTTGACACATTGTGATATTTAAGGAAAGTCCTAAAACCAAGTCTTCAATGTTGTCTTTGCAGTACACAGTTGTTTACAACGCTTCAGCTCGACACTCCTGTGGACACAAACATTCCTTAATGGTCTAGATTTAGTTAACGGTCAAAAGAAAAGGTGCTCATCACTTCCCATTTAGATTCCACCATTTCAAAACTCTGTAGTAATGCACGTTGTATAGACTTTGATATTACTGGTTTTATGACTGAGATGTACCTAAATGACTTAAGTTTTTAACGGATTACCCATTGTAAATGAAGTTTTCTTGTTTTTCACCATTTGTAAGATTGAATAAAATTGGGAGATGTTTTAAACTAACTTTGCATCAAGGTGTGATTACTATCTTTGAACATCTTTCGTATATGAGGCATCGCCTAATTCAATATGGAATGTAACATTGCCTGCAAACTGGTTTATCTGCGCTGAAGAAGAAAAAGTGAAGGGTGATTACCCCCCCCCCTCATTAATCTCAACTGAATAGGTGTGACCTTTCAGTGTTGTGTTTTGTGACTGAGATCAGCTACTGGAGGAATAAGAACGCATGATTCTTTGCTTTACAGCACCCTCGTGTGGCGCATTACGGAAATAAATCGGTCAAGTTTCCATCAGTCCATGTGAAGAAAAGCACATCTAAATTATGAGATTTATTTGAAATCTCAAAATATTTAAGGTGATGTAACATCTCACATTAGAAGATCTAATCAGCTGGGGAATAGTGAGATTCTTCAGCAGTGTAACTACATTGGCAAGATGAGAAATTACTGAAAAGTATTTGTCTACAAGAAATATACATTCAAATCAATTTCACTGGTCGAATTGGAGCTAAAGTAGTCAAAAAATAGCTGCCCTACACCTTTTTTTTTTTTCTTTTTTTTAACCCCCCTGTCGGCACACCCTAAAATTATGTGATTATCACAGTCATTCTTTCTCTAAACCAGCCTCATTTGCAAGGAGTCAAAGTGAGACGCGCTCGCTTACTTATAGTATTTTTAGGAAATTACTGACTTACTCGGAACAGCCACAACATAATTATGTGATGGACATTCGGGGCAAGTTGTTTGTTTCAATCACAGAGCTGCTGGTTTTGCACCGTAAATGACCGTGTTTGAAAGAAACATTTTTACAGTGTCTATAGAGTTTTGGTATCTACAGCAAACAACTGCAGCACAGGCCGAACTGATTCCTGCCGCTGCCCATCGACATGTTGGGAATCCTCCTACAAAAGCCAAAACCCCCAAAGAAACACCAGGCTCTTTTTAAGAGTAGAAGAGTTTGCCGCAAACGTCTCCAGGGTGTTTTTAGCCACCCACAGCTCGCCCATGCTCATTTCAAACCATCTATTTCCTCTTTTCCCAGTTTAATCCTGTGTACTGCAGCTTTGGTCCACCGCAAGAAGGGTGTGTTTTACACATAACATATATATATATATTTCTTCTTCCTGGTCTGTATGTCCATCTTGGTCAAGTTGAGGGATTCGCTGCCCGTTTTTCTCTCCCCCAGTGTGCCTCACGTGCAGCTCATAACCATGAAGTATCCCATCATGCCACACGCCACTGTCCATCCTCCTCGATGTGTCTTCAGGTTCTTCCTTTGTTCACTTCTTTCTAGTCAAATGGCCACACAAGAGCATATATCTACAAATACATGCAGACACGTGAGCCTACTAAAAAAACAAAAATATATCTCAGTGAAAAATATTCCTTCAATTGCAACAGATAATTTTGGAGTGTGGCTTGTGGAGTCAACCAGAGGCAGCGCTCTGTCTGTTCCTGTCTGTCCCACCTCATGCACCAACCGCAGACCATCTCTGAATGGCAGTCCCCTCAGATGGCAATCCCCAGCGGTTTCCTTCAGCCAGCTTCCTCTCTCTTCTGGCCCTCAGGCCCCTCACCTAACCACCGTCTCGCTCACTCTCACAGGGAAGATCAAACAGCTGCTGCCCGGCCAGAGGACCATCCCTGTCCCTCATCCCACATGCTAACTATTTTCAGCACACCCGTATTCAGACTTGCACGGTAGAGTAGCCTTTGTAAACTTTGGCTGCCAAGCAGGCAACCAGTGGCCATTATGTGTGGGGGAAATTCATACTTTATGATCCTAACCCATCTCAGCTTCTATGCAGGGACCAGTGGTGTGGAGTAACTAAGTACATTTACTCAAGTTCTGTACTTAAGTTAGTGTTTTCATTTTATGTTACCTTATACTCCTATTCCACTACATTTAAGTGAGATATATTGTATGGTTTCCTCCACTACATTTGACATATGAAGTAACTGGTTAATTTGCAGATTAAGATTCTACATACAAAACAAAGATTAACTTATAAAATATGATGCCTGGTTACAGTTTAAATTGTTGTCTATGATATGGAATTGTGAACCATTTTACTTAAGTAAACGATTGATTACAGGAATTTTGCTTGTAATGGGATATTTGTTAATTCTTTACTTTATGTCCCCCTAAACCATATATTTAATGTTTATATGCTGCATATAAATGTTAAAAGGTGCACTTGAAGTAAAGTATTGCTGAATGTTTTTATACTGGAATATTGGTGCCTTAGTGGATCTTTAAAACAGTGCTGTTCAGGAATGCTCAGAAAGATTTTAATCTTAGTTGTTTTTTACCTTATTGCAAACATAACTGACAGCCAGGTGGAAAAGTAAGCACACAAACCATACCTAACCTGGACTAATTTTCAAGCTCCCATAATGGAAAACATCCGCTCCTGCTAAAGTGTTCTTGATCCAGACACCAATAGCAACCCAAAGGGGCAGCACTCTGTAGCTGACCTCTGACCCCCATGCAGGAGGGGGAAGGTGAAATGTTCTTTACAGAAAAAATCAGGCTTCATGTGCAGTACTTACATAAAATACCCAGTCAATCTAGTTGAAACTCACACACGCACCACTTCTGCTACAACTACTCATATTTTGAACAATTCATTTTTGCACAGACTGAACCACCTTCACTGTTTAACTGTTATGGTACATATAAACTGTACATGTTGTTTATATTGTATACTGTTTGTACATACAACCTCTATTGCACTCCCTACACTAGTCCACTTTCCTTTGAATATACAAATATAAAATACCACATACAGTATATAACATCTGTATATGTGTAAACTGGAATTTTTGACATCACTTATGATGTAGTACTTTCTGCTCATCTGTGAATATTATACTATATTCTTGTACTTCTGGTAAGAAGCTAACTACATTTCATTGGCTTTGTACCTGTACTCTGCACAATGACAATACAGTCTAATATAATCTAAGAGTGCAGTGACTTTTCTAACTTTTTGTATTATTTCATATGCACCTCCAAGTCACCTGTTAATAGTAAATTTTTTAAAATGTTCACAATGATTTGAGTTCCATTTAAAAAGTGCTTCTGAGACAAAACATTTGTTTAGAAATCTTTTATTTTGGTCATTATGCTTTACATGACATAATGCATGTTCAGGGATATAACAATGTTGCTGGTAGTTTGTGTTTGTATGACAGTATTTTGGTGACTTATTTCATTATAACGGTCAATTTGACCATTACCATTTCACAATATTCAAGTCACATACAAGGATAACAGTTACAACATGTAGCACAGAAAGTATTTGTGTACTATTAATAGACTATTGGTCACCCAAACAAAAGCAGGTACAAAAACAAAACAAAAAAAACAAAAAAACAGACAAACACTAAATTAAGTATCACTAGTTGAAGTCAGTATCAAAGGAACAGAGTGGAAAAGAAAAAGTCAGGACACAACACAGTTCAATACCTCAATTTCACATGCTGTCTCCATAACAAAAGCTCACTGGTAACTTTGTGGATTGCTTCCCCATCCCTGATCACCTGTTTTCATAAATTAGTTTTCCTTCTTCTAAGCACCTATTTCTTGTAGTTTTCAAGTCGAAAAAGCTACTATTCCTCAAAGAAGGGTGAACTGCCTGTCTGTTTGGTTGAGGAAAAAAGGAACAGGGAGTTTACATTAGTTTGAGAAATAGATTGCAAATTTAGTTGGTTGGCTTTTGGGAACGACTGTATCAACGTATCACGTTGAAGCAATGAGAAACCCAGAGAAAGAGCAGTGGACATTCTCAGCGGCAAAGACGCCATTGGCTTCATCATCGGGAATCTGGAGGTAGACTGTGTCCTGCTCATCGAGCAAGAGGACAGCACTACCAGACATCTGGTCCAGGAAGCCCTTGTTGTACTCATCATAAGTGAACATAACAGGCTGGCCATTCTTGTACAAAGCCACCAGGGCATGAGCTCCATTAACATGGATGCTGTAGGAGAAATAGTAAACTCCAGGGATCTGGCAGGTGAAAATGCCGCTCTCAGGGTCATAGTGATTCTCAGCATTGTACACTATCTGGTCAAACTTAATGGGGCTGCCAGCAGCAGGGTAGGGGGTGGCCAGAGATGCAGTGAAAGCAGACATGGGGGACTTGACCATAACCTCAGCCATTCCCATGCCCTTCTCAAATACAACCTCAGCAGGAGGACCAGGAGGGCCAGGAGGACCAGCTGGGCCACTTTCTCCATCAGCACCGGGCTCACCGGGCTGACCAGGGGGACCCTGAGGTCCGGGGCCACCCTTAGAAGCCAAACCAGCAGGGCCGGCAGCACCAGGGAGACCAGGGTGTCCCTTAAGGCCAGGAGCACCAGCGGAACCTTGAGGCCCGGTAGGTCCTCTGGGACCTGGAGCGCCATCAGAACCAGAGGAACCTGTCTCACCTGCACGGCCGGGATGACCTTTGGGTCCAGCTGGGCCTGGAATACCTGGGGCACCTGGGGTACCTGGGGCACCTAAATGGCCTTTGTCACCTGTGGGTCCACTGGCTCCTCTGGGTCCAGGAGGACCAGCTGCACCTGGATAACCCTGTTTGCCTGCGAAACCCTGTGCTCCCTGATCTCCCTTGTGTCCCTTAGGTCCCTGAGCTCCAGTTGGACCAGTGTCACCTTTAGTGCCAACAGCTCCATGTTCACCTGGGAAACCTCTTGAACCCTGAGGTCCAACAGGGCCAATGGGGCCAGTTGCACCAGTAGCACCAGTATATCCTGTTGGACCTTGCTCGCCCTTTGAACCTGTGGCACCTGTGCTACCTGTAGCTCCCCTCTCTCCCTTCTCTCCATTTGCACCTGGCTTTCCATATCCAGGGACTCCAGGGGCACCAGTAGCTCCAGCAGGTCCCTGGTGGCCTTTAAGGCCAGCTGGGCCAGGAAGACCTGGGGCACCATTTTCACCTGATTTACCTGGAACACCTACACCAGGGGCACCAGTGTGTCCCTTAGGTCCCATTGGTCCCATGGGGCCTGTGGAACCATCCCTACCTGGGCTACCTGACTTTCCTGGCTCACCTGGCATACCTGCACTTCCTGGCTTTCCAACTCCACCCTCACCTGGTTGTCCAGTTGGGCCCATGGGTCCTTCAGGTCCTGTGTCACCCTGAGGTCCAGGAACTCCCACCCCTCTATCACCCTTAGCACCTGGCAGTCCAGGAACACCTGGATGTCCTTTCAGACCAGTCTCGCCTCTGGGTCCCACTGATCCAGGAAAACCTGCAGGTCCAGGCTTACCAGTAGCAGAGAGGCCAGCGGGTCCAGGACTTCCAGAAGAGCCAGGGACTCCCCTAGGTCCCTGAAGGCCATGTGCTCCGGGGTCTCCCTTCTCACCAGGTGCACCATTGCTGCCAGGTTTTCCAGGTCCACCTGGGGATCCAGGTTTGCCAGCGATGGAACGGCCAGGAGCTCCAGGAGGTCCAGCAGGTCCTTGGGGTCCAGGCAGACCTTCGGCACTCTCACCTGCTGGGCCAGGAGGGCCAGCGGGTCCCTCAGGGCCGGGCTCACCTGGAGGACCAGGGTCACCTGCCACTGACACCACTGTTAAGAATGAAACAGTGGCCATCATCAATACCACTGAAAACAAAAAAAACAGCAAAAAAACAACAACAACCAGCCCCTCCCCCCAAAAAAAACAGGTCACAATGTAAACATGCAACAAGGAAGCACTTATAAACTGTGTTGCACATTATTGGCACCATAAAAGTTACACTGTATTGTATTTGCATGATGTTCTAAAATTAAATAAAACAAAGAGCTTTAGCTTGGACCATATATATCGCAAAACCTCTTATTTAATTTTTCATGACATTGTAATGGAAATGTATGCCTATAGCCTGTGCATCACACTCATACAATGATATCTTAGAATACAACATGTAGTATCTTTAGTACCTTTAATATCATTATGGATGTACTGGCCAGCTCTCATGGTTGAATGTGTATGAATGTGAATGGGTTTTGGAAGGACAGCTAGCATCTTGCTTATTCAGCAGTCAAATGTGAGATAACAATTTAAGATGTATGCTCTAATGAATGTTGCTCTCATTCATTGCTCTTGACGAAAATTACGAATTTACTGATTGATTCCTGAAGGTGGGACAAGTTTTTTTCTTTTCTTCCATGGAACCAATCTTGTGCAATTTTATAAAATTCAAATCTTAAACTTCAATCCATCAAAAATAAATGTAGAAACATGTCTATTCTAATCTAGAAAATGTAGAAATGTGATACATTCATTCATTCATTCATTAACCATAGTGCTTATCCCGAAGGGTCGCAGGGGATTTTTTGTTTTAAATAAAATGTTTAATTGCTACTTGTTATACTGTACAGGTCAAAACGTGTTAAGAGACATCTTGTGACTTGTTTGTGAAACAGTAGATCTAAATGAGAAGGAGTCTTTTTTTATTTGCTGCCTTAATGTGGTCACATGTGTTTGAGTGTAAAACGCTCACTCCTTGGCTGACTGCAGCTGAGTTTGAATAAAGCCAAACAGATGTTTCTACTTCTGTGTGAAATGGGCACACCCAAACAAACCACACTGCTGGGTGACTGGACTGTAATTGTCAGTGTCAAACTAAAAATAATTTACTAACAGCTACTTTCTCAAATAAGAATAGCAATATGTTGAATCACACAAAAGCAACATTTCCCATTTTGTGTTCCATTTTAGTCAACATGCAAGACCACACCATAATTAACATTTTTAAAGTGTAGTAAAATAAGTTTTTATGGGACTCTAAAATAGAAATATGGATCTTTTTCTTGTTTTGCAGATGTAATCTTCAGAAAAAGCAAAGTTAACTTATATTTGAAAATAACTAGCATGAGTGTCTGAAAGCAAATGAACAGGCAATATTTACAGCTAAACATACAATATTGAGAAACATATATTTCAAATCTAATACACTAAATACATTTAATACAAATGGTCTTACATCATTATTCTACATTATGTGTTTATTGTGCTAACCATCATGATCACAAAATGAGAAAGTTTCAATATTATTTAATTTAAAATATGTTAGGTGCATTTATCGAATCCTATGACTTCCAGAGAAAGAAAACTACAAAGCACTGCAGTGAGCAATAAGAGTTGTTATTCAAATCCAAGATCTAAATGGACTGTATGTGATTGGATAAGCATGGACACTGTTGCAGCCAATCAAAGCACAGGAGAGTTCCAGAGCAAGGTGGAGCTCAGTTTTCAAAGTAAAGTGCAGCTGGATGCGGCCAGCATCTGTCTGGCTGCTTATGCGGCTCCTGTTTGCAACAACAAAGTTGCTAATTTGCTAGCGTATGATTTAAAGGTCAGGCCAGATTGTCACAAAATGTTGAAAGATAATTTTTAGAGACAAAAATCTGACTCTAGAGGCAACTTTTGTGAGGACAAAGTAGACAAAAACAAGAGAAATGCTAGAATGCTCTATTGTCAAAAACAGATTATATAGAGAGCAGGAGGCTGTGTTTTCTTACCGTGGCTCTTCACAGAGTAGGGTTGGTACTGAGGGGCGGCTTTCACCATCTTCTTCACCACGTACCCTCCTTTCCCATGGGCTGCAGTGAAGGCCACCACACAGAGGAGGATGGTTGCTACTCGTAGGTCCATCTTGCAACGTTGAACCTGCAGGGGAAAACAAGGAGACAGTCAAGTGTCAGCAAGCTTTCTATCTAGTTTTGAGTTATTATACAGAGCTTAAAAATGATCTCAGCTAAGTGTACAGGTTGTAGATATATAGAGAACCTCAATGGACAAAAATACAAAAGAAGTTAGGATAAGTTAGAGTAACAGGCTGTAAATTTAAATTTTTGATTCAGTCAGAGCATCCTGGATGCTCCAGGACTCTCTGAATATCACCCAGGAAACTCCAAGCCAGCCTAAATATGCCTCTTTCACCAGCCCGCCATAAGAAAGACTCGAGGCCTGGACAAAGCCTAGATGTTGACTACACTCCTCCAGAGATAGGGCTGTTTAGGGAGGAAGAGAAAACACACACATACCAGCATCCAAAGGGGGTAAAATCAATCTCTTCAGCACCAGTGATCTCCTGGTGCTGCTGTATATCCTTAGGGTAGGAGCACAACTGAGGATATGCTGCCTTCCAGTACAATGATGTGGGTATTTATACTATATCTAGCCCTCGCATCATTAAAAAAAACAGCCCCCACCACGCAAGTACCTCCCTCCTCAGAGCTAGGCTGTAATTAGAAGACAGATCTGCCCAAAGCGGGCATGTCACATCAGGGTGCCTCTATGTCTTGAATATCCAGACACATGATTATCACTTATTTCAGTCTTCTTCTGAACTAGAAAATAATCATGTTCAAAGTAAAAATAAATAAATAAATGAATGCATAAACAAAGAACATAAGCAAGCTCTACGGGAGGAATAAACTTAATCCAATAACACCTTTACATTTCCAGCTTTGTTACTCTTATATTTACAGTTTTTCAGCAACATTTAAAGTGTTTTTTATGCTCAGGACATGTTGATATTTATGAATGGTTATAAGACCCCCTGTTTAAATACAACAACATCTGAAAATAGTCAAAACACATCTATAAAAAAAAAACATCTCCAGATTTGTAGTGGCACCTGTGTAGCTCCACAAAGCTTGCATTGAGGATGTACAGTACCAGAGTCATCTGCAAATTTACATCTTGTCCAGCCGGCTGGCAGAGACTTGCCTTTACCTTTCCTGACTGTCTGGGCACCTCCACGCCTGCCACGATAAGGTAAACAAGGGAAATGGTGGGGAAAGGTTGTCCAGAGTACCATGGAGGTACTGGGGATTTTAGTTGCATCAGATTGAAAGCAAATCATTATTTATTCTTGAGGTCATGCCATCATTCAAGTGATTAACATATTCGTTTTTTCATATATTTAGTTTTGTACACTTCCTGGGTATTATTTGGTCAGCTTGCCGTTTGGGCTAATAGAGGACAAAGTGGTATTGATTTCAGTCTCTATTTCAGGATGAACACTTTTTCTTAAGTTGTGTATTTTTGCAAATGCTTCACCCTAAAAAACAACTAATGAAACTATATAAGGAGCCACTGGAAAAGACATTTGAGCTTGTTTCTGTGCAGCCTTGTGAATGCAACCCAGTGTGCGACAGCCCATATATGCAATACGGATATTTGAACACAAGGGGGCAGGTTTTACTGTTGCACAGAGTGAGATGAAGGAGCCATGGCCCTGTGGTCTGCTTGTTATTTTTGGTCCCCCCAGTGCATATACATCATCAAAGGTTTCAGGCCTATTCCTGCAATTACAGCTACTTTCTGTCATGATGTTGTATTTCCTCAATCAGCTCTATCCTCCCTCCATCCTCCGTATCATCCTCCCTCACGCTCACCCTCCACCTTGCCTTGCTTACTTTGAGATCTTCGAACTGTAATTTCTCAATTTCAGCCCAGCCACATAGGAAATGCATACACCCAAATAATCACATGTTCTCAAACACACAAGTAGCCATAAAGGATGTGTAGGGTACTCTATATCCCATCCCAGAATCTTCCTGAACTTGGGCCCATTTGTGGTACTTCCTGTCTTCTTATAATGCGTACTGCTGACAACACGAGTATATTTGCAGAAAAGATGATGACGAGTTGCTCGATTGAGGGCTTCACCAAGTTTCTATACGAGGCATCTATACAACATGTGAGTTTGAGAGGCTCTTTCATTGGGGGAATAATTAAAGATTCTTCAAAAAAGAGCTAGTTTGAACCCTTTTTTTTTTTTTTGGGAAATTAAACCAAATTATCTGCAATTTTCCAAAGTGCTACCATACCTGACTTATAGCACTTAATCATATTTGGCAAGCATTGCTTAAGTTTGCTCTTCCTGTCAAATTAAACATAATTTGCTCTTCATTTCCAAATGTTTGAAATTCTCTTCGTAACCAAGAGAGGAGTGACGGCTGACTGGTGCAGACTGACTACCTGAGGCCGTGATAGAGACGTGTTACATTAAATGTGCACGTGCCACTCATGCAAGGGGATGATATCTTTCGTGCCAATATCGTAAATGCAAGTCATATTTTTCATTTTGGTTGCACATGTTTGGTCTTGCTTTATCAGCTGTGCAAAATCATGTTTTTCCCGCAAGTATTCCCACAAGTATTCAGCAGCTGAAGTTTCCTATTTTGACTGGCACACTATGCGTTCCCTGTGCCACCAATTTTGATATATTGTATTATTTTAAAATCTCTTTATGCTTGCGCTTGAAGTGGAGGCCCAGCTATGCCAGATTTAGTCAAACGTGGTTGAAATGACAGAGCAAGAGAGGGTGAAGTTAGGATTTTATGTTTATAGTCTCAGATGATTTCAGTTTATCTATGTTTTTTCTATCATGCTGCAGCTAAACCACTGCAAAAGAGGTAATCTTTTCTTTTCCACTGTTCTGAGGACAATGATTAATCTCTTTATGAAAAAAAGAACAACAACCTGCATCTGCATGTGAGCCAGTGAAGAAGCAGACACATTCATGCTGAGCCTTGGAACCAGAGTATGCTTTGGCTTGAAGAAAACCTGAATTAACAGTGTAATTTAGATGTTGTTTATAACCTCGCAGCATTTTTTTTGTTTTCTACACGTCACTGCACTCATTTGCAAAGGACTTGTGTGGCCTTGTGCTTATAGTGACAGAATTGAAGGCTGTGAAAGTGCATGGCAGCGCTCTCTCTGCTCAGCTCATTACAGTACCGCAGCAGCTTGATGTGGGCACCAGGCTTCATTGTAATAACCATTAGGAATTAGGTTAACAGGCTTCAAACTAGAGGCGGTGACGTCGCTTTGCTTTGATTGTCGAGAGACCATCACTGTAAAATACGCACATGCTTTCAGTTTCATGTCACTTCATACACTTAAAATATGACATAAAACTCTTTTTACTGAGTTTAGAAAAATGGGAAAATGGCTAATTATGAACCTGACACGCCCAAAATCACTGAGAGCACATGGAAGCAGCACGGTCTCCTGTTTCAGGATCACATTGAGTTCAGATTTTGTTTTTCATGTTTTTGTGATACCTCATGTCAGAGGTGGAAAATAACACAAGTACATTTACTCAAGTACTGAACTTATATATAGTATAATTTTGAGGTACTTGCTTGAGTATTTCCATTGTATGCTTATTTATACTCCACTACATATATCTGACAGCTTTAAGTACTACTTCATTTGCAGATTCAAATTATTTAGACAAAATATAATCAACTAATACATTATGATGTATTATTATAGATGAAGCTACCCAGCAGTATATAGCAGTAACATTAGCCCCACCTTTACCAACGGCAATGTGAAACTCATGCAATTGTGCTAATGCATCAATAATTATATTCCAGTGATATAATATATATTATTCTGAAATGGGACATTCCGCATAATGACTACTTTTACTTTGAGTACTTTAAGTATATTATGATGCTTATTTTACCACCACCACCACTACTACTGTGCTTTTCCTTAAGCAAACATTTGAATGCAGGGCTTTTACTTTTAACAGAGTATTTTTACACTGTGGTATTTATACTTTCACTTTTTGTAAAAGATCTGAGTATTTCGTCCACTACAGGTATCTGTTTAGAAGGATAACTCATTGTAAATGTCGGTTATCCTCTACAGAAATAGACTGAAAAGAAAGATGAAAACAAGCATGGGAAGCTGTGACGGGACAACTTTTCTTGTCTGACCCCTCTGCAGAGGACACCAACTGGCATCCCGAGGTCCTGCTTGTGGCTTTTGTCGGTATTTAACAACAGCCTGTGTATTTCGCTATTCCCCCAGTGAGTACTGCTGGACACGGCTACTGGCAATGTTAGCAATGTTTGTGCTTGTACGCTACAATGATAACAGTGTTTGGAGGAAAGGTTTTCGCATTTTGTCTGTTTTTGTTCGTTCCACTGCCCAGGAATTGATGTTTCTGGTTTCTTCGCCATGCTGACCGAGGCTCAACCCACACCCAAGAGGAGAACATAATTGGCGGTTGATGTAAGGGGACCCGACCGAGCACGTGAGTTAGGCAACGGCTAAAGATACACCATCACGACTGGGATACAAATTTAATGTTTCAATAAACTCTACGGACCACTAAGAGCTACTTTAAACCTTATGAATGGTAGACTTGATGGGGGCCCTTGTGAGTGATTGGTGGGGAAATTACAGGGTCCTGAAAACAAACATGGACCCAAATGGAGCCGGAAGTGTAAAAGTAACTGAGAAATGGTGGTGGTGATAGCCTTAGAGATGAGGGATGATGTCTGGGAGGTCACCAGTTTGAAATCTCAAAAAGGCAGGAAAATGGGGGGATGGATGTGAAAGCAACGAGCGGATGTCCTTCAGCAACTCCCAGGTGTGAACGCATGTAGCTGTGTGAGTGTGAAGCAGTGTGATGCCATGCATGCCATTTTCAACTTTTCACTTTAGGGTGTTTTATTGTGAAAACACATTCAATTTACTATGTCATTAAGTAGTAAATATTTGGAAATATGAGCTCATAGGCTGCTTGCAATGTTGTCGCCAATCTGCTGGATGGAGCTGCTGTCACACACACACACACACACACACACACACACACACACACACACACAAACACACTTCTGAAAGTGAAAACCTGCTTATTGCCAGTCAACCAAGTCATTCAAGTGCTGCTTTATCTCAACTTTGGAGATTTGATTGTGTCCATTTCTATAGCTCAATTTGCTGCAAGTCTATTTCAGGAGAGGTCTGACTCAGCTTGAGGAAATCAGAGTTTATGAGGTTCTGCAAAACGGCACTTGTGCACACCATGTGCTACAAAGGTAAAAAGGTCAGAACAGCATATACTGTATAGATATTTTTTCATTCTTGTTTTGTTTTCCAGCAAGGAAACAGTCTTCATTCATTACATTATGACTTTCCACTATTTTCTTAATCATCGTGTCTTGTTCCAAAAAAAAAATTCCCAGTCAAACAGAAGACAGACTGGTAGAAGTATCTGCTTATTCTGGGATCATTTAAAGATATCAAAGTTAAATTAAACTCCCTTAATGGGATTTCTCCCGCTTAAGTGTAGGTGGCAGAGTCCTGTATTTAAGGATAATGAATAATCTGCTACATCAAGCCAGCGAAAATGTCAGGTTTCGCTGTCTGTATCAGGCTGCGTCAGCCATTTCACAACAAATGCCAAAGAAAAACAACAACCTGTCAGTGTGTGTGTGTGAAGGAGACTTTGTGAATGACAGCAAGATGAAAACGCCCAGCTGTCTTAATGCAGAGTAAACTGCAACAGAGCAGAGGTGGATTTATATTCCACTTGTCAGTTCATAGCCATATTCGATTTAACCATATGCTGCAGTTGGAATGTGTGTTTGTGTGTGTGTGTGTGTGGGGGGGGGGGGGCTACGGAATGACACTTTCTGTACCTGAAATGCAGAGTGACAACCAACAAACAATATTTATACAACACAATGTCACCTCACTCTATGGAGCAGCTAGTTAGCACTTCGCCATAATGACTTGCGGAGAGGCAAGTGGTGTTTCTGTACACTATATTTGGTTGCAGCCATGTCTGTCTCAAAATAGGTGTAGAAGCCAAACTGTTTGTTAGTGTCCACACAATTCACATATCTTTGCTCATAATGTTTGTATATAGAGCCGTGACCACGGGAAGGTAGCTGGAGTTTAACGTACAGTATGTCCGTAACAATGCTGGGTTCGAGTCTTGATCCGGTGTGGTTTGGAGGTTTGTTTTTCTGGCTGATGGACACTGTGTGGGCTGATACTCTGACCCGAGACAGAAACAAACTTACTGGGTCTAAAATCCTCATTATATAATATACACAAACAATATCATCCTGTCACCTCTCTAGTAAAACACATAGTGATAATAAAGAGTTCTTTATGGCCACAACATTAAAATGTATGGAATCAGAGTTGTGCCAATAAAAGCAAACAAGACTTTTCAAATATCAGAGAATAAAACTCACTGAAGCAAACAAAATGTCATCTCAAAAGTACAACTTACTAACAAATTATTTGTGTCATGGTGAAAAATATTGGTCTTTTATGGTTTTGAACATATGTCCTTTTGTTTACAGCCCCTTCTGCTTCTTGCGACACAAAGTTCTCTTGTGTGCAACTTTACTAGATAATATAAAGTGTAAGTATTGATGTTGTCTGTGCTGAACCAGATGTTTTTTCGTTTTATTTAGTTGCGTTAAGTTAGAAGTAATGCTAAGCTTTGCTACGTAAGTTAGCGTTGACTTAATTAACGTAAGCTAACTTGCTATTTATAACGATTGCTAGTTAAGTCATTCACAATTTGCAAACCAGACAAAGATGTGATGTTACTTTGCAGCATCTGTTTTGATAGTGAGAGAGAAGCAGAGGGACAAAAGGACATATGTTCAAAACAGTAAAAGACTATAGGGACTTTCCACAACATACAGAAAGCTCGAATTACACTCTGCCGAGCAGAAATGTTTCCACACTAGGACCTGTATTCCACCATGTAGTCGACCTTTTTGACCTCTTATGCTCAACTTACACACACACATAAAGACTTAAACACATGGAACTGGGTGAAGTTTCAAAATAAGAGACATGAGTAAACTGCAACTATTAGCTAATTAAATACACAAGTATATAATTACTAAATATTAATAAGTATACAGACCAATGATTATCAGTAGATGATTAACATGTGAATAAATGATAAGTTATAAGCGTACAACTAAGTTTACTTTCACATCGTACACTTTTACTTGTAACAAAGTATCTTCACACTGTAGTATTTCTAGTACTACTTTTACTTATATCTTACTCCTTCCGCCACTGTGTGCAACAAACCTGCATTTGCTCTTTCACAAAGATACTTCTTCTTGAAAGTTTGAAGTCTGTTGCACAGAACAGCACCTTAACTTGTCATCATGAATGAGGTGCCAAAGGATTTCTCTGAATTCTCTTGTAGTCAAAGGTTGCAGCAGACCTAGGCAGTGTGCACTGCAAGAGGGTGTCTCAACCTGCCCAAACATACAAGAAAATGCTTATTAAAACCACCTTAAGCCCGATTCAGTGATGGCCTCATCCCTCTGTTTGCTCCGAGTCAGTTTGCCTTTCGTTTCGAGATGCATTGAGTGCTGGGCCCCTGGTAAACCTCCGTTCAGGTCTAGTTCTTGAAATTCCAGAAAGATCAAAGTCACTTAAAAATGAAATTCAACAATGTTTTTTCCCCAAAGCCTACAAAGTATTCAACTGACCTGCCATCTGAAAATATTAAGAAAAAAATATCTCCACAATCATTCAGACGAGTGGCTCGCTGCAGATGTTTTGGAGTTTGTTATTGGTAATCCACAGACAAAAGAACATCCCAGAATAAATCAGGATGCGAACACACAAAGTGAAGTTTCATTCCACATGGTTTGCATGTTGGTAGCTGGCTTCTCGTTGTGTTTGTTTAAAGGGTTTAGAGTACCAGACTTCATATTTGCAGGATATTTTCAAGAGACACTCCAAAGGTGGATTCTGAATGCAAACAAACTTGTTTGCCCAGAGCCTCACGTGACCTGTGATTGTGGTAATGGAAAGCTGTCTGACACAGCACGGGTCCCGGTATGGTAGGTAACACCTACCATAAGGAAAACCATAGAGCATTAAACATGTGTAACAACATGTCATCTGAGACTGACATTTAGACCAAATATATGTGAAGTCAAAGTGTAAAAAAGCTCACAGGCTAAATTTGGCTGTGCCGTGTTTAGCGGACATTTACTCAGAAATGTAACAGAAACACTATTCTGCAGGATTCTGTGAAATTACAAGTGATTTAAAGCTTTTTCAAAGGGAAAAGTCATGGTTGAGTGCATCTTTAAAGGAGCAATTAGACCTGCATTTATATTAAATGAGCTGTTAAACCACCCCCTGTTGTTTGTGGCAGGTAACTCCAGTGTTCGCGATGATGTACAAGAAACTTGCACAATTGCAATCTTCTAGCTTTTAACATTTTCATGCACTTGTTAATAAAAGGCTTTTTTTGTGGAAAGGTTAAGGCTGAGGCGTGTAATGGGCTGAATCCGGTCTGGGTTTTGTTAAATGATGTATGCGAGTCAGCTGCAATGCATAGATGAAAGCTATGGAAATAGAATTTTATAAATGAAAATCAGAGTAGCTTCTTGGGGGGTCTAGATGAATTGTTTTTGTTTATGTGACTTCATAAATATACCAGCGTGGACCTGCTTCTTCCTGTGTGTAAAAAGTCAGGGTTCAGATTTCTCTTAGGGGTTGATCAACATGTAATGACAGAAATAATAAATGCTTCCAGGTGGTCTGTAGGGCAAATGTTGCAAAGCAGAACAAAGAGTTTGTTAACAGTTTCTCTGTGGAGAGCTGGTTTGACTGTGAGGCCTCATCCCATCCCGAGCACAGCCAAGAGGTCTTAAACACAGAAAGAGTGTGAGTCATTGTGCTCTGTAATTTGGGCACACTGCAGCTGTCTTAAGTGACCACGGCTGTAGACCTGTTAACCAGACGAATCCACATGTAAAACTTTCCCTTCCTCTTAACATAATAATTATAATGTCACTTCCCAGAGCTCTCTCCCTCATGCATAGGTTTAACTGCAATGACAGCTTGCTGGAAGATCTTTCGAGGACAGACCAAATGACTATTTTGGGTCTCTGACCTTCTTTCCCAACAAAGAGCCTCTGTTAATCTCTTCTATAATTCCTGTACCAAATCTCCCTTTTTCCTGGGTAATGCAGCTACTGCAAATACCATTTTTCCAAGGGCATAGTATGGGCATAGCAATAAGGCACAGCAAAAGCCTGTAAGTATATGTCTTCCTCTCTGGTGACAGAGTTGGAGCAGGACAGTCGAGTCTGGATGGCACAAGGTGATCTGCAAATTCTGCACATATAAGACTTTGAAGAGTTTCCAATTGGTGTTTTTCTCGGCTATTTACAGTTCTGTATTTCAAACAAAATCTCCAAATGTGGAAGTCTGAGGTCCTGTGGTGAAGGAAGAGAGAATTACAGCACTAATACTGGGGCACATTTTCCTGCTACAGTGTTTACATTGGTCTAGTCACATTCTGGTCAGATTGCAACAGTTCGTGGTTGAATATAACTGAGGTTGTAGCTGTTGCTGGAATCCCATCTTATGCCAGACAGACAGGTGGACTCTAGAGTTTCCAGACTGGAAACTCCTGCAGTAGCATTTAAATGGCAGCAGCTTTCTCAAGCGGCTGTCTAATAAAGGGACAGAACATTTGATGGAAACAGGCCTCACTAACAGACTGTGCTGCTGTGTATTTCATTCAGTGAGCTAAACCTGCCACTTCCAGTAGGCTGTAACCACTTCGGTTGCGGGTCATCTGTTTCTATTTTCACTAATGATTTGTTTTACAATATAGAGATGCACCCATTCCTTTTTTTTCTTAAAGTCAATGTTTGTTAGTTTAGTTTAGTTATAGGTTTTTATGACCGTAACACCTTTCAAATTATTTTGATGGCGTACGTTTTTGCTCGGATAAGGAGGGGTAGTGGTGTGCATTGCCTCAGGGTGGGACATTTTTAAATTGTATACATGGTAGCTTTAAACCTGCACTATGAAACCACAGAGACTAAAATACACTTTCACACGACACGTAGCAATTTGTGCACATTAATAAGTTAACTTGTTATCTTAAGCAAGCTATCAACTCTGAGAGGCTGTACGTAGGGACAGTGCTGCAGCATGCTAACATGCTCACACTGACAATGCTAACCTGCTAACGTGAAGCAGGTTATTTACCATGTTCATTATCTTAGCGTAGCATATTTGTAAGCTAACAGCTAAATAACACTAAACACAAAGTACTGCAGAGGCTGATGGGAATGCCATCAGATTTTCGGGTATTTGATCACAAACCAAACTATTGGACAAATTAAAACTTTGACATGATGATGGCGCTAGATGACAAGTTAAGTTGTTATAAATTGTCATGAACGTCCGTTCCAGATTTCATGGCGATCCGTCTAATAGTTATTGAGATATTTCACTCAAATCCGCAAATGCTAACCTCATGGATTACCAAGATCAGTGAGAGTCATCATCTGGACACCATGATGTCTGTACCAAATTTTGCAATTTTGCCATCTGATAGTCTGGAATCAAAATGGTGAGCTGACAAACTGTCATTGCCAAAGAGCAATGCTACCAGCATGGCTGAAAATATTGATTATAGCAGCTCTAATTATTCTTAAGAAACATTTGTCATTTGTTATTTGGTTTACAACAAACATCCCCCGGGTTGGAATTTTAAGTTGACCCAAACTCAAGGTCAGTAATAAGGGATTTCACACAGATGGAAAATGTTTGTAGTGAGGTATTACGTTGCATTTCTAATGACAGAGAGTTATCTCCTGTTGCTCTGTTGTTAAGTCAGTTTAAATTGCATACATTTACTCTTTTCCTAACAGATACGAAATAAGAGATTTAAAACCTAAATGAGATTAGTGTCATGTTTGCGCTCTTATTTCACAGCCCTTCACTTTTACTTTATACACAGTGTGAAGCCCCTCTGTTGATTGCAGAGTTTGATCCCATCTCTACCTCACAGACAAGTGGTTTGCTTCATTGAAATTAAGCTAATTATATTCCACGCCTGTACACTTGCAGTGACTGTAAGCTATATTTTCACCCGCTATTATCTCTGTAAGGTTTCGTGACTGTGAAACACCCTCTCCAAATTAAAGATCGGAAATGTGCCAAGACCTGACATTATAAGCTGTGGAGCCTTTTTCGGGAGTAAAAAGCTGCCCAGTCTCTTCAGTCTGTAAGTCTGTCCCGGTTTGACATCAGCTGCCAACTGAGAGCTTAGCATAAGCTTCACTTAGTAGAGATCAGTCTTCTTCTCCAGTCTGTACAGAGAGCAGGAGAGCTGAGGTGACCTCCTCCACAGAGTTTTCTGCACTGTGATGAAATGCAGCAATAAACTGTAAATGTCAGTAATCACCTGGGATAAGAAAAAAGAGACTGGTATGTGCAGTCACACAGAGGGGCACACACACACACACACACACACACACACACACACACAAACTGTCAAACACATTTTCCAAGCAGACAGCTGGAAGGCATTTTTCAGCCTTTTCAAACCACAACCATCACAGAGAATTAATCAGTTAACCTGAAGTTGTTGTTTTCTTTTATAAATAGTGTGGCTTAAATTATCCATGTAAGTACCCAACACATCCATCCCCATCCAAACACTATTCAAGTTTGAAGATTTATACGCAAATATTTATTTTACAATATAATAAAGACACAGCCATCCTACTATAATAGTGAATTTTAGATGATAGATTTTTGTACAAGTTTTCTAATGTATTTGGTACTATAACATTTCATTATGAATAAAGACAAAGCATCAAAAGAGTTAAAATTATTTAGAGAACATTTTGCTTCAGGATTGGAAGACAGTGTACAAATGTACTTCCCCCAGTTTTTATGGGCTTAAAGAACATGCTTGCACTGGTTTACTCATACATATAATAGTGGCTGTTGCCATGGTTTTGTTGCTTCATTAAGCAACATGTTAAGCATACACAATGTTGTGTTATAGAGCTTGGAGTTGGTTTTGGTGTTCAGACAACGGAACGCTAGGGAGCTTTATTTAGGCCGCTGTGATTCACTGGGCTGTCACCACAATGATGACTGCTCTTTGATTTCCTGCTGTATCTGGACCCACAGGGTTTGAACGTTTGCTGAAAGCTGACTGAACACATCGTTCAGCAAATAATCCATCATAGATACAGCTGGTAGCAGGAGGGGAGATGAATTTAGGTAAAATACACTTCCACTGTAAACACTCTCCAATATAAGTAAAAGTCCTCCATTCAAAGCCTCACTTGTTTCGAAGCACATAAGTATTATTTGCAAGATGTACTTTAAGTATGAAAAGTAAAAGTGCTTGTTCTGAAGAGAAATGGCCCCCATGATATATTGTTATATAAGACTTATTTAAATTGTTAATACTGATGCATCAAATTTTGCTACAGAAATTAGTATTCATTTTTTGGACTTAAAATCCCAATTGAAATATATGTTCATTATTAATCATTTTACTTATTTGAGCCTGAAACAGTTTTTTAAATAAAACCATCTGAGAGAAATATCAAGGCAAGGAGCACCAAAATAGACATTTGGTTTTTGTAATGTTCACTAGCCAAAACAATTTGTAAACAGTAGCATTTAGCAATGCATTGTTTTATAAAACCTCATAATTTGTTTTGTTTTTTGGGTAAACTTCAAAAACTCAAAAGTAACTGGCAACTTTAACTGTAAGAGAAATGTGGAGTAAGAACATTTCCCTCTGAAATTTGGTGGAGTAGAAGTACAAACACTCTGGCGCCTAAATTACCCACGATGCAACTCAACCGCAGACAGCTCGATCGGAGATTTTGGTGTGTAATAGCCTCGAGCCGCTAGTCTCAAGCAGAGATGAGGAGTGGGTTACAGATGTCTGTACTTGTAGTACTTGTACTTGTACCCAACCGATGCTGACTCAAGTGACATCACTTTATATAAATAATAAATATTAGCTTTTCTTGTGTACTTTTTGGTCAGAGGACAGCTTGTGCTCTTTGGGATGTGTTTTTAAATGCAAAGTGATGCTCCGGGCACTCCTGAAATACCCTCAAGTATGGGTATATGTTGGTGTATGAAACCACAAAGTGCAGAGATGTCGTGCAGCTTCACGTCAGCTGAGAATCGTTCTATTCTTCTGCGCTCCGTGGTAGTTAGGGCTCATGAAAGACTTAATGAAAGCCTTGAAATATCCTTCGTTCTTTGCTTCCAGAGATGTTCGATCTGTAGAAATAGAATTGTAATTCTATGCTAAAAGACGATATACCTCTAATTTGTCAGAGCTCTGATTGGCGCTTTGATTGCTATATATAAGTTTATGATAGCTCATGGGACTTTTTCTGCTCTGAAATAAAGATTTCTTAAGATTAGTGCTGCAGTCGTTTCAGCTCAAAGACTGAATGATGCCTTTTGGGGTTAGCATTGTATGTTTTGCTTCGGCCTTTTTTGTGTGGATTACAGTCCGTTCAGTCCTAGATAGCAGAGGGTGGGTGTTTTTTATTCCAGCGGTTGATATCAGGGGGCGCTGGGACACTTTTAACTCCCTGGCCTATCTGTTGTGGTGTAGGGTGTGTTCATCTGTGGGGAGGATTGGCGCTAAATGTCTAATTATGCGTGATCCCACGTTCTCAACTTTCCCAGGGCACAGCAACAGTAACTTAATGCGGCATATGCTCTGTAATCAGGGATGTCAAACACCACATGAGGCACAGTCTCGCAAATAAAGCTCAGAAACTATTGAGGAGAACACACGTCCACTCTGGTCTCAGATCTTTAATTATGTACGTTTCACACGGTACAGATCATGAAACCATTTTTGTGGTACTATATTCATCACCTGAAGCTTGCTAAAAAAGGATGCTCTGAATTAATTTGAACAGTGGCAGAAATGTAAATTAGGCCTAATCACGTATAAGATTAATTGACTTATGTGCTTACACTGAGCTGTATGAAATTAACTCTTAATAAAAGGTGATATGATCTTAATTGTTTTCTGTTATGTTGTGCTACTAAAAACGGCTCACAATATGGATAATGAAGTTTATTTGTATGAATGGGTGTGGAACAACGAAGCAATTAGACTGCCAGATTGCAGTTTCCGTTTGCAGTTTTAGATTGCTCAGCAGGTCTGTTTGTTTCTGTTCCCGGAAACACAAATGGTCCGGAGATGAAAGGTGCTGGACCTGGAAGTCAGACACAAGCCTCCAGATTGAAAAAAACCCAGGTGGACCCACAACTAAATCCCTTGGGCCGAGTAGTTAGCTCTCCACCTGAAATTCACTCATTAGAAAAGAGCAGCGTAAACACACGAGGCTGCCAAAAATACTTTCCAAAAGTTTAGTCATTAGTTGTACACAGTCAGATCATTAAGTCAAATGCCACTTAAGTTATTTAGGAATATATCTATTCACGGTTGACTTTATGTTTCTGTCTGAAGCCGCGTTTCATATTTCTGTGAGATTTCTGGAAAGTTCATTGCAAAAATGGAAGCTTTGAGAATCACCTAAGGGACTGTATAAAAATTACTGGGGCAGGGAGCTGAACAGTGATGTGATGAACAATTTGAAAAGCTCTGAGACTTATCAGTACTTCTATAGTAATAATGTTGGGCGTGTTTTATTAAAGCAGGTGGGACAGAGCCCTGTCTATTTCAAATCAGATAGAGTCTCAGAGTCCCACATCACTACATCACTTAGCTAACAGTAATCTAAATTACTGTGATACTGCCACCCAACACCACTTTGTAAGGTTGCACTCCCAGTCCTCTAGGCAGCGGTAAGGTCACATGATCCTGTTTAAAGAAGAAGTTTGACATTTAGGAAAATATGCTTAGTCCCTTTCTTGCTGAGAGTTAGCATGTTAGTATTGGATGAGAAGATCATAAACACTCATGATTTGTAGGATCCGTTACTGTAATTTCTTGTCTTTACTTACTTTTTGTATTGAATTTTGTATTGAATTTTGTATTTCCAAAAATGTTGAACTTTTCCTTTAAGGTATTACAGGCTGTGTTTTCACATCAGGATCAGGTATTATGGGGTAAGGAATACGGTGGATATAAACAAAGCTTTAAATATCTTGGTTGCAATTTGGATAACTGTGGAAGTGACTGAAAACAACACATAAGTAACGTTCCAAAACGATTCTGAAAGAAAGCAAAATCTTCACCTGTTCACACAAAAAACACTTTCTTAAGGAAAAAATGCAATTATTTTTTACCTAATCATTTTCCTACAGTCCCTAAGCACTTTAATTTGTAATAATATAATTTACTTCTTAGGGAAACTAATTATCTGGAAATTATATTTTTCCTTCCTGAAAATACCCAGTCAACAAAACAGTTGAGTTGGAGCACTGAAAGAGGCAAACAGTGAGAATTAGCCCTGCAGACATGGTTTGACTCTCTATGACATACAGTATGATGTATACAACCCGTGCCTCCGTGCAGCAGGGCAGGGTGGGTGCCTGTGGTCGCTGTCTCTGCCCTCTGCGTCTCCAGTGGGCGACCCTACACATTTCTCCCAGTGGCATTCTGCCAAACCACAAGGTAGCAAGCCATGAAAATGAGAGCTTTGCCTTAGGAGTTAAATAAAGCTACGTTTTGATCATCCTCTTCAGCTATTTATTCCCGCACTTGTTCTGCTATATCTATAGAATTAGTTTTGCTGGGGAAAGTGGCAAGTGGAAAGTTCTATCGTTTAGGTTTTCTTCTACCTTACCATTATTGCTACCAAAAGGGTTGCATTAAGATTCTCCTTGTCTCTCAGCAACCACTAACAGACTGAAAAATGCGTCATAAGGGACATGATACGGTCATTTGTGGCTTCGACTATAAATATGATGCAGGATGCACAGAGAGGCATTGTGTGTTCATTTTTCCCATAGGCTTTATTTAGTGAGGTACCTGCTGCAGTCTCATAGTCCTGAGGCAGCATTTGCTTCATAATCTTTTTCAGACTTGGTGTGGAATATATATCTTCATGTATTTTTATGATATTAAACAAATCATTGACATAAAGGTATTAAATATTAAAAGGAACACTTTCCCATTGCCACAAACTGAGCTTGCACATTTGATGCATGAACAAAGCACAATTCATACACCAAATAAGGAAATATTTCATTCTTCTTATATGTTATGTGTGATATCTATGTACCTATATATATATATATATATATATATATATATCCTTTTTTTTGTCAAAAAGCAATTTACAGGCAAAGCAATGTACAGTATGTCATTCTTCATAGTGACACTATTTAAGGTCAGTTAGACTCCAGAGAGATCTAGTTCCCTTTTAAACCTCGCTGAGAGCTCAAACAGAAGTAATGCATCATTTTCTGCAGCAGACTTCTGGTCAGTATCATATTTAGAAGCAGTTGACATAAAATTAGAGAAAGTCGTGAACTATCAAGGTGATAAAACAATGTTACATATGTTTGTTTTTGTTGTTGCTACCGGACCTGGGGTGCCTACACAGAACATTAGGGTTAACCATTTTCTATAACTTTTAGGCTAAAAAAGTCCATAGTTCATACACAACAAAGCTTTCTTAACATGTAAACAATTACATTCTACGACAGCCATCATTTCTTCTTAAATTTAGAAAAGCACAAGAAGAAAATGTTCCTGTTTTCTGTTATTGCTCTGAGTCTGTGGCGGCATGGATATTTATAATAGGAGACCAATGTCTGGATACCCCACCATGCTTCCCTCCATAACTGTTCATTTTTGCATCCAATCCACTCCCCTCATGTGTAAAATGTCCATCTGGCCAGAACCCTGCAGTGATCCAGAGCCACTGCCTACTCATGGACTAAACGCCAGATTGCAAGAGAGTTAACATTCACATCAACAGGAGCTGCTGATATCAACTTCTTATTTACTATTCCTTCCTCCTTTAGGTGGAAGAAGGTGTACTTAATCTGTATATTTTTACCTTTTGGTTGTTGGTCAACATGAAAGATGTTAAAAACCTTTTTGAGACACAGCAAAACCACAGGTGTTCAAAACACCATTAATGCTCCCCAAGGAGGTCCGTGAGAGGGTAGAGGAGTGGACATAATCCTGTGCTCTGGTCCACCCAGTGGTCACTGGTCATCGGGCACAGCCCAAAGCTCAGCCAGTCACAGAGCAGTAGCCCTCACAGTCGGTCCGTATAAACTGTGAGATGCTCTTTCACATCCCAAAAAAGTAAGAAAGAAGTTGATGCTTTGTGTTTTTCTCTTGCACTGATACCTTTCAGCTGTTTATCCAGGAGTGCTTACAAAGCAGTAGACTCAAATTAAATGCCTAGATTATCAAAATTAGAAGGAGCCGATATGGAGGAGTGGATGTGGCAATTTTCCTGCGACCACAAAAGAGAAAAGCCAGGAATGTGGTTTGCTTGGTTTTTTTGGTAATGTGAGTCAGAGGTTAAATTTATACACTCGAAGTGAGAAATTTCAAGTCAAATCTTATATCAAGCGTATTCTTGTTGCCCCTTAATCCCAGTTACACTCTTAAAGGGCTTCATAACACCCACACTATAAAACATTAAATGAACACAACCCTCAGTGACAACAATGAAAGAAATCCCCACAGACACCTCATTAGCAGAGAAAAACGGAAGATAATCCCTTTCAACAAGCTCGTAATTCACTATTTATTCACATTGCAATTAGTCACTCACCCGGGGCCAAAAACGTAAAGCAGCCCAGCCAAATGCATAATTTACTGTTCCAGCTCCTTTAGGCGTCTCCTTAACTCCTGTCCCAAAATGCATCAGGATGAAGAAATACTCACAATTAGTGTTAGTTTTAATGACTAAATGACAACAAAAATAGACAAAAACATCAGGAGTGTCATTTGTGTTTAAGTATATTTACAAGATTTCTATACTGTACATGTGAATACACTGGGGTTTATGTATTATTATTTGGAGCACACATCATTCATGTTCCCTAATGATGATGTTGGTAAAAAAAATTGCATCTGATTTAATCTTCCATACACAGCACAGACGTGTCATATGGTCCCTTGTAAAAATGAACAGAAATCTCCCAAAACGCTGTACTTCCACCTGTTTGCTTTTTATTTTTAAACCTGTAATTGTGATTTTTTTCTTTGGTGATAAATGTATATTAATGCAAGAGCTGAAAAAAAAAGTCTCTCATGTGCTGCCTCTCAGTTGTTGACTTTCTATTTCCAGCTCTATGCAGACAAATATACACAGTCAGTGGAAACCATGATGTTGGGGATGCATATATACAGAGATGGAAGATGGTCAAATTCCTTCTGGTCATCAGGTTGACCACAGGTGGTTTCCATGTAAAACACCACTGTCTGATCAGTGAATATAGTGCCCCTGAGTGTCCTCCACAATTGACTTGTCTACAATGTCTCTAGGAAATGGCTCAGACATGCCGCCCAGAAAAAGTGCACCGCTTGCTCTTTTGCATTCTGAAACCAGTTATTTACACAATGTATTTTCTTTTTTTTCTAATTAGGGAATGTGTCTGGTCTAAGGTCCATGAATTGAATGCTTGTACAGGGTTTGACTCGATGGTACAGTCTAATCTAGAAAAATCATCGGGTGGGAAGCAGACACTTATCCGGCTAGAAATGAATGTGTGCAGAGATGCACATATTTGCATAAACAGACATTAGATTGGTCTTTACGACGATGAAAAGCCAGTGCAGCTTGTGTGCATCAGCTCACCATGGAGGTTACAGGCAAAATGTGGCTCTGCAAGGACTCTCTGACAAACCTTACACTTCTGCCCCGTTTCCAGCCTGAAATAATTTTTTGAGGCCTGCATCTGGAGAGGAGAGAGTAAAGGGCAGCAGGGTTCAGAAAAAAAGGAAACAAGAATACACAATATTAAGCAAAAAAATTAATAAAAATGAAATAATGAAATATGTCATTAAACTCACCCAAATGACCTTGTGCCTCATGAGCTCCACCTGGCCCAACGCCTTTTGCAGCCTTGTCATCCGCCTCTGGTGCAAGGTGTCTCTGAGGGATCCAACCAAGAACTGGGAGACCAGTTGAACAGACCAGGAATCAGGCAGGAGCTGGATGACTTTCTCTGCGGCAAAGACCCGAGAGTTATTGTTGAGCAGATCCACGGCAGGGCTGGCGAGATCCTCTGAGCTCAGGTAGACTTGGAGCAAGGTGAGCAGCAGGGTCTGCCTGTACTGTGGTTCCTGGCCCTGTGCAGCCCTGCAGCAGTAGGCTTCTGCAGCCTGGAGGTCTCGTTCCTGGTGAACGAGCACCTGCAGTGCCTGAGAGTGTTCGCCCGTCCTGCCGAGGAGAATGGCTTTCTCTGTGTGCAGGGTTGTTGACTTGACTTTCTCTGTGATGGTAATAAAACAAGACTTATAATTCAGTAACAATTATCATTTACAGTAATGATTTATTTCCAAATAATCTACATACCATACACAGTCGAGACGTCATAGAATTTGGATTCCCATAGCAACTTCTGCAACTTCCCTCTTGTCTGCCTCAAATCTGTTTCCTGTTCCTCTTGCAGCGTCTGAGTAACATATGCCAGGGCCAGACGGCTGTGATGTCTCTCCTCCTGGGGGGGGATTACACCAATCATGTCTCAGTGCATTTAATAAAGGAGTCAGGCTATTAGATTAGGTAGCTGCTGCTGTACCCACCTCACTGTTCAAATCATGGATTAAGAACTCAAGATAGAAAAGCAATGCCAGCGGGTACTTCTCCAAGAAAGCAAGGATGTCTTGTGTCTCAAATTGATCATCCGGGGGACGCTTGTTGAAAATCTGCACACCTATCTTTTTCAAATACAGGAAAACTGTTAGTGGCCATTTAAATTACCAATAATTGCAAAGCAATTTGGTTAATATAGTGGATGGCATTTTGCTGCGTGTTCATCTTTGTAACAAGTAGTTGTATTGTGCAACTCTGCCCTCTGCAGTTAAGCTGAGAGCATGAAAAATGGCACCTCCTGGTTTCTATGCAGAGTCCAGTCTGCAAATTTCCACACAGCATCTCTGTCTTGCAGTTGACTGAGAGTCCTCACTATGTGTCCAAATGCATCCAAGCAAGAGGGGTCTTTGTGGAAGCCATCTGCAATTTTCACCCAAGTCTGGAAGAATAAACAGGCTAAGACACACTACCTTATATACATAAAGTTTATATATATATATATATAATGTATAGAGTTTGGGGAAGTTATACCTTAATTGCATCAATTTGATTTCCGTGGCTTTGATAGAGGACACCTAATGCAAAAAATCTGAAAATAAAAAGATATCAGATATCAGACCCGTCTCAAACATTCAGCGGAAGCCTTTTCTTTCGTGCATGATTCGTCATTCAACAAAGAAATCATAACCATTTTTGTGCTCTAAGCAAGTGTGTTCACCTATTCAGCAAATAATGATTCATTTTCACCTGTTGTGTCTCTCCAAAACAGGAACACAGTGGTCCAGCCTGCACTCATTGGGAAATGCCACAAGCTGCTGCAGATTTTCAGTGTCTCCGAGTTCTACGTACAGCCTCAGGAGGGCGCAGTCCACCTCCTTAATGCACTTCAGACCTTGCTCCGTCCCCCTGACTTCTCTGAGTAAATCAACCAGGAAGGCCAGGTAATGATGAAATGTGCTTCTGTCTTCTTGCCAGAGCTCCTGGAGATCCCTGCCCTTGTTCCCTTGATCAAGCTGGGATTGAAAGCCCTCGCTGAGACACGACTGCATGTCAGGGTAGAGACGGATGATTTCTCTAGGGTCCAGCTCACCTGTGCTGTTAAAGTGGGTAATGAGTATTGATTTGTGTTAGACTTTAGCGTAGAAAAGACCCACTATTCACAAAAGCCACATATTGCCACAGTTTGTGTGCTTGATTTTGTAGCGTGTCATGAAAGGGGTTTTACTCTCACATGAAAAAATCTTTGGCCTCGGAAAAACCCTGCTGGTGAAAATGAACAAATCCAGCCAGGCAAGTGATGGCCTTCTGCAGCTCCTGTCAGTGGAAAAAAAAGAACCAGCCACACATTGCATAAACATATATAAAGCGCCAATATGTGAGCTGAAATCATTCAGGCAGAAGACTGTGTGACTATCCTTGAATCTCAACAAAAAGCCAGACATATTAAAAGGGACGACTAATGACTCAGCGTGTTAATTCTGACATCCTCACCTCTAACCTTCGAGTTATGGCACATATTACACTAAATCTCAGACGCCATCCGCTGTCCTCAAAGTCTGGATGACTGCGTTTGATTGGAATACACCTACAATAGCAGCTCACAACAACATAGTGCCCAGAACGCGCTGGGGGGGATTATTTATCCCAAATGGCCTGGGAACGTCTTGGGGTCTCCCGGGATGAACTAGAAAGTGTTGCTGGGGAGAGGGACGTGTGGATAACCCTGTGTTACGTCCCCATTCGTGTGTCTAGGGGAGGAGAGGACGATAACAAACAAACGCATGATCTGAGCCACGATTGCTGCACCAAACCGGTATGGTTTGGGTAGTTGTAAAGGTGCGGG